>JAGVVM010018892.1:0-11821 GCA_019149425.1 Psidium friedrichsthalianum | reverse complement strand
GGCTTGCCTGTAATACAGCTGTGCCCTGTAATACATCATCCCTCTCACTAGCAGCAAATGCACATAGTAAGTACAGTAGGAAAGCAAAAATAAATATGGCTTTCAAGCATAGCATATGATTCCAATAAATAAATTCTCAACCGGTCCTAGCCAGAGTCTGCCCTCTGTAAGAGACCCAAAAACGTTCCTCCTGTTCGAACTTGTCCTCTTCTAAATGTCTTGTCCGATCCAAAAAATTGGTCCACTCATCTGGTTTGCATGGCACAAGGCATCAGTCAAATTATATCAAGTGTATAAGGGAATTATAACATGCCAAAGGGCAAACTTGCCTGGGTAGATCTTCTTCAGGTAGAACACAGTTGAGATTCCATCCTCATTTTCCTTATTAAGATCCTCAGTGGAATAGAGGACATCTTCTTTGTAGAATGGAGTCAAGACACTGACCAAGACGTAAAAGCAGAGGAGAGCCCAAAAGAAAATTATAAATACCTATCCAATTAAATAATCATCTGCAATATATATATATATACAAATATGTGCGCATACATACATACAGAAAAATGGTAGAATGGAGCTTGGAGGTTGAGGAGACTCAATCCCTGTGCTCTTTACATTAATTAGGGAAACTATCATAATGCGACCAAGTCAAACCTAGGATATTACTTCATTGCCAGGAGTAATTTATTAAACTGGATGTGCTTTGAGAAAATAGCTAATAAAACTAAATAGATCCATTTAATTTTTATTTGATATCTCATTCGGTAGTCATACATGATCGAAATATAATATCGCCATCAATTAAAAAATTTGTATATGGTCATATCTAGTCTTTTTGAGTCGTCCATTTATCTATAAATATCTATAAGCACGAACATGATTTCACCTCAAAACAACTAAGCATTTTTGGAAGATAAGAAATTAAAAATGTCATATGCTACTTCTTTATCTATGCCAATAAGTTTCACAAAAACTTCACGTATAGTGATTGGATTTCCAACTTTCCTTTTTAATCTATAATGGCAGTTGTGTTAATATACCGGACAACAACTCCATCTATTGCAAAACCAGATCATTCTATCACCATTTATTATCAATGAGACTAAATTATAAACTTAAGGAGATTTCCAGCAACTGAATTGAACGAACAAGGTTATCTCTTTCAATGAAGCATAGTACTTATTCATGTAAAAACAGACCTAAAGGGCATCATTTTGCGCACTGTCGGAGCACCCGGCATTCTCATGAATAAAGAATTAGCAAAGAAAGTGATACGTCGACGAGCATCCAAGTTTGAAGGCACGTTTATGGCAGATTCCTTGACTGTCAGAAGTAAATGGAGCCGAAGGACCTAAAAGTCAAAGATGAGATTTTACTGACTATTTAATTATTTATGGTTTCTCAAACAAAAATGAGTCAAGCACACCTTCTCTATGAAGATTTCGTTTTGTGCAAGGCCAATGTTGATATTCTCAAACTGCTCTTTCCATCATGTTTCTTATAGAGGGAATGAACGTTTGCTTTTTCCAGGATCCTACAAGCGGCACAGTCATGGACACAGAAACTTCCCGCTCCAACAGAAACAGACATGTTTGTAAGAACTTACTGGTGCCCATTCTCCATGACATCCTCGATAATTATCTCCATTATGTCCTGGAGAATATTGATTATCTGGGATTTGTACACTGTTGGGTCATCATGGTCGCTTAGCTGCCAAAATAACAAAAGAAGTTAAGAAATGAGATTTTCTTGAAACTGAGCCAACTGGAGGGAAGAAGAGAAAAAACGATTCAAAGGTCAGTCCTCCAAGAATAATGTCATATTCATGAATTCATTGAGATTTAAATTGAAGTTAGATATATGTGACAAAAACACTTACCAAGATCTTCAAGAATTTCTCCAACCTATTACTGAGCAAAGGTAATTCGCTTGTTTTAAATTCAGTCAAAAATCTGTGCTGTTGTATGGTAATCTCTACTTCGTGACAGATTTGCTTTATGATCCTGTAAAAATTGAGACTCAATTACCTTAACAGAAGAAAGGACGCCACCCAGTATGATGCAAGGTATTAAGTATGGAGAAACAGGCTAAAGTATGTATAAGTTTTTCTCGCTTACATTCTGTCAGCTTCATCCTCCAGAAGGCCATCAATAATGTCCCGGAGAGTCTCATAACATTCGATTACTGCGGAATGCATGTAAGGATCATTCTTTATCTTCTTAAACAAGTCAGCATCCTCCTTGCCTTAAAATCTTTTGCCATGTCTAATGCTATGGGAATCTTTGTATGAAAGAATAATGACAAGAAGCATGAATTAGAGCAAATATATGAGTAGAAATCAACTTGTGAAGCTACGCATACCTTGCTAGCAAGCAAGAAAGGAGGCCATTGCACAACTGAGACATCAGTTGAAGAAGATGGTACTTGGAGCAAATCTCTGTCTCTGGATCAATGGGCCAATGGAAGTGTCAGAATATCAATTTGAGGCAGAAGACTGAAGCTTAAGTTGAGGAAGTGGAATTCCTCATTATACCCGTTGCTAATTAGGTCTTCCTCTCTCATAGTCTGAATAAATTCGTTCCACATTCTTGAAAAGTTTGCAATATTTTTCCTCAGTATAGAATCATCCTGCCATGGAAAAGTAGAAACGGATCATAAACATGATTTTATAAGACATGTCACCCATAAATCTAGGAAGTAGCCAACAGAAAAAGGGAACTTATTGAATAAATATTCTATGAATAAACACAGAACATTAGATCAACCAACAATTGGAAATACCTGTCGCCTCCTACTGTCGTTCTTAGCATCCGGTGATGGCGACAAAAGATGTTCACTAAAGGCTTTGGGCACGGTGTCAAATCTGGACCGCAGCATCCCTAGTGTTCTTATCTTGAGAAAAGCAAGAAGGTTTTATAAGCAAAGAGAAGTATACAGCATCCTTGAGCATAAACCTACGAGCTAAACTGTCTGCGTCAGGAATATTTGAAGCTTTTCAGGCATTCAATTTACGCATGACGAAAGAATTATCACTCACCTCGCCTAAATGGCTAAAAGCACCATGAATGCCACCAAAAAGACTAGAGAATATGGCATACCAAATTTGTGTATCCATAAAGTAGACCTGAGAACATATCACACAGAGCATAGTGTCATCAAATACAGCATACCACAAGATGGGGATCATGACAAAACTACCCAGTCTGCTTACAAGAACAACAGGGGCCCATATTGCAATAACAACTCCAATGTTATGTGTCCCTGCAGCTGCAGATGAATGTTAGCATTTAGCACAGGGTTTTTCCTCTAGTTAGAAAATACTAGAAAGATCACAGGAGTTAAAAAAAAAAACTTACAATGAGGAAAAAACTCATGCCATTGATAATTATGCAGATGCATCTCCATGATTAATTGCGTTGGTCCGACAAGTGGCAGAATCTATGCACAAAATACACATGTTTAAATCTTTTAAAGGGCAAGTGGAGAGAAGAATGCAGGAAAGTAGCTACATCTCCTGAACAACTAAAGCTAACAACATCCACAATCACAATAGCTGGACAAACAACAACCCCACAATCAACTGACTGGATAAAATTTCCCCTTTACGCCAAGGACACGCGCAAAACTGTCTTGACAGAGTACCGAGGCAACACCAAGTTATTCCATCAAAACAGAAGCCTCAAAACAAGACTTGGGACGTCTTTCAGCAAGCAACGAATATGAATTTCTTGATAGCACCTTAAAGTTTATATAGCTTTGTAGCACGACCTGTTGATTAGTTGACAGACTTAAGTATTTACATCTCCCTTATGTGATTATTCAAGTCTTATTCATCACCTATTCTGCCATTTATGTCATCCTTCAAGTCAAAATGTCATAGAACACTTGTGATCGCTTATTCTCAAGGAAAGCAGCATCAATCAGGAGGACAAGATTGCCAGTACTTCCATCATGTGGGTATCCCAATCTGTAACCTCTTTAAGGTAATTATTTTTGTATTTTACAATAAACTTCTAACACTGAAACGGTTAAATGATGTGATAAGAGAATTGATTCTAGCTCTACTGCATCAATTTTCTTCAAGGAAGTTTAACTGTTCATTTTTACTGAGATAACAAAACCAGGAGCAGTAGTTCTTGCATTGATACGATCTTTAAGTAGAAAAGAACGAAAATAATCGTATACACATATTTATTTGGTTTATAGATAAATGCTCCAACTGTTTGTACCAGTTTTAAACACAAGAAATCCCCAACTTCAGCAGTAAGAAAAAGCAAACCCCACACAACCCAAATAACTATAACTTGATAAAAGATGATAGCACCTCAACATAGTAGCTGAAAGCCAGCTTGCAGACAAGCAGCATGATCCAAAACATGGTGTACCTAAGACAAAATTAAACAAGGTACGATTAGCAAAGTCACTCAAATAAGCGCATATTTTTTAACTTAGGATGCTGGGTCTATGTCCGGACACTGCACTTAAGCACAAACTTACGAACTAGCTGCGAAGATTCATCCTTGATAATAAGAAAAAGAAGGCAGTGCTGACATAGCAAACGTTGTTTTCAAAATTAACACCAATCAAAGCATAAAAACACAACATATTAACCAGAACGATTATCTTCTTACTTCAGCAGTGAAAATATATCCTCATGCATGCCTCTCCCCACATAAAGCTTTGGCTGCATGGTACAAACATGCAATTCAGGGGAAGGAAACAAGATAATGCAAACATGTGATTAAGTGGTAGCCTAATCCATATACTTGCCTGAGCCCACCACATAAGAATAGTAATAGGGAACATACTTGAACGCTCCATGGTCCTCCTTAAGTAAGGAACGAAGAAAAGTATAGCAGCTAAGACATTTGGTATCATATAAAGAGCAATGGCATAATAAAAGAATGACTCGTTCCTCCAATCTCGACCCCAGGTGCTGAAAAATTTCAGGACTCCTGTTGGATTCTGCACTAAACCAGAGTAACCAATTGGCAGAACCACAGCCCAAACAGCTGCCATTACAAATTTCAGAATGTATCGAAGAATCTGCGTATATCTCATGCTTTTCCAGGCCTTTAGACTTAGAATTATATCCAGACTTGCTGCAGAAGAAGAAAGGAAGAAGGCAGTGTCAGAAATGATTATATGATCAGTGGCTCTTAAAAAATTTGCCAAGAATTGTGCAAGCAGTCATAACTGGTCCAGAATAATGTATTACACAGCAACGATAGTATATATTATAACAAGATCTTTCCATTTCACAACAATTGGATTTGTTGCATTCTCCATAAAGAAGGCCGCACAGCTAAGCAAATATTCTCCTTCCTAAAGCTTAGCCATTTTTGGAAAGTCCTAATGATAAGTAGATTGCAGTATAATGAATTTTCCAGAATGTTGCGCATGCAACTACACAAGCAGTAGCTCTCTTTTCATTAGATATTTAATATTTGTTTGACTTATAATTTTCTTGTGGACTTGCCCCCATAATACAATCTTTCAGAAAGAAGTTGACCATTATCTTCCTTTCTCACACTAATCTGATAATAACTTCTTGAACTAAGCTCCATGGCTTCGGTGGCTTGATGGAACAGAATTTCCCCCAAATGTTACGCAATTATGTGAGTACTCTCTCCATCTTTTCTTATTTCTGACACAATCTATTGCAAACTTTCGGTTATAGACATTGTCCCTATTCTGTTTCTCTCTTGATTATTTTATTTCTTCTGTTTCTTATGCAGTTTTGTCGGAGATGATAGAGATTGGACAGATATCAAATAGAAAATTACTCTACAAATGGTCGAAGGTATACTCTGCAAAAAAACTAATGATATGAATTGGCTTCTAAAACTTTATGTCAATGAAAATATATATTCTAAATCATAATGGCTGGCAAGAATATGATTCGAGGTAATGTATGATTATACATACATTACCTCGAATCATATTCTTGCCAGCCATTATGATTTAGAATATATATTTTCATTGACATAAAGTTTTAGAAGCCATTCATATCATTAGTTTTTTTGCAGAGTATACCTTCGACCATTTGTAGAGTAATTTTCTATTTGATATCTGTCCAATCTCTATCATCTCCGACAAAAACTGCATAAGAAACAGAAGAAATAAAATAATCAAGAGAGAAACAGAATAGGGACAATGTCTATAACCGAAAGTTTGCAATAGATTGTGTCAGAAATAAGAAAAGATGGAGAGAGTACTCACATAATTGCGTAACATTTGGGGGAAATTCTGTTCCATCAAGCCACCGAAGCCATGGAGCTTAGTTCAAGAAGTTATTATCAGATTAGTGTGAGAAAGGAAGATAATGGTCAACTTCTTTCTGAAAGATTGTATTATGGGGGCAAGTCCACAAGAAAATTATAAGTCAAACAAATATTAAATATCTAATGAAAAGAGAGCTACTGCTTGTGTAGTTGCATGCGCAACATTCTGGAAAATTCATTATACTGCAATCTACTTATCATTAGGACTTTCCAAAAAGGCTAAGCTTTAGGAAGGAGAATATTTGCTTAGCTGTGCGGCCTTCTTTATGGAGAATGCAACAAATCCAATTGTTGTGAAATGGAAAGATCTTGTTATAATATATACTATCGTTGCTGTGTAATACATTATTCTGGACCAGTTATGACTGCTTGCACAATTCTTGGCAAATTTTTTAAGAGCCACTGATCATATAATCATTTCTGACACTGCCTTCTTCCTTTCTTCTTCTGCAGCAAGTCTGGATATAATTCTAAGTCTAAAGGCCTGGAAAAGCATGAGATATACGCAGATTCTTCGATACATTCTGAAATTTGTAATGGCAGCTGTTTGGGCTGTGGTTCTGCCAATTGGTTACTCTGGTTTAGTGCAGAATCCAACAGGAGTCCTGAAATTTTTCAGCACCTGGGGTCGAGATTGGAGGAACGAGTCATTCTTTTATTATGCCATTGCTCTTTATATGATACCAAATGTCTTAGCTGCTATACTTTTCTTCGTTCCTTACTTAAGGAGGACCATGGAGCGTTCAAGTATGTTCCCTATTACTATTCTTATGTGGTGGGCTCAGGCAAGTAGATGGATTAGGCTACCACTTAATCACATGTTTGCATTATCTTGTTTCCTTCCCCTGAATTGCATGTTTGTACCATGCAGCCAAAGCTTTATGTGGGGAGAGGCATGCATGAGGATATATTTTCACTGCTGAAGTAAGAAGATAATCGTTCTGGTTAATATGTTGTGTTTTTATGCTTTGATTGGTGTTAATTTTGAAAACAACGTTTGCTATGTCAGCACTGCCTTCTTTTTCTTATTATCAAGGATGAATCTTCGCAGCTAGTTCGTAAGTTTGTGCTTAAGTGCAGTGTCCGGACATAGACCCAGCATCCTAAGTTAAAAAATATGCGCTGCTTATTTGAGTGACTTTGCTAATCGTACCTTGTTTAATTTTGTCTTAGGTACACCATGTTTTGGATCATGCTGCTTGTCTGCAAGCTGGCTTTCAGCTACTATGTTGAGGTGCTATCATCTTTTATCAAGTTATAGTTATTTGGGTTGTGTGGGTTTGCTTTTTCTTACTGCTGAAGTTGGGGATTTCTTGTGTTTAAAACTGGTACAAACAGTTGGAGCATTTATCTATAAACCAAATAAATATGTGTATACGATTATTTTCGTTCTTTTCTACTTAAAGATCGTATCAATGCAAGAACTACTGCTCCTGGTTTTGTTATCTCAGTAAAAATGAACAGTTAAACTTCCTTGAAGAAAATTGATGCAGTAGAGCTAGAATCAATTCTCTTATCACATCATTTAACCGTTTCAGTGTTAGAAGTTTATTGTAAAATACAAAAATAATTACCTTAAAGAGGTTACAGATTGGGATACCCACATGATGGAAGTACTGGCAATCTTGTCCTCCTGATTGATGCTGCTTTCCTTGAGAATAAGCGATCACAAGTGTTCTATGACATTTTGACTTGAAGGATGACATAAATGGCAGAATAGGTGATGAATAAGACTTGAATAATCACATAAGGGAGATGTAAATACTTAAGTCTGTCAACTAATCAACAGGTCGTGCTACAAAGCTATATAAACTTTAAGGTGCTATCAAGAAATTCATATTCGTTGCTTGCTGAAAGACGTCCCAAGTCTTGTTTTGAGGCTTCTGTTTTGATGGAATAACTTGGTGTTGCCTCGGTACTCTGTCAAGACAGTTTTGCGCGTGTCCTTGGCGTAAAGGGGAAATTTTATCCAGTCAGTTGATTGTGGGGTTGTTGTTTGTCCAGCTATTGTGATTGTGGATGTTGTTAGCTTTAGTTGTTCAGGAGATGTAGCTACTTTCCCGCATTCTTCTCTCCACTTGCCCTTTAAAAGATTTAAACATGTGTATTTTGTGCATAGATTCTGCCACTTGTCGGACCAACGCAATTAATCATGGAGATGCATCTGCATAATTATCAATGGCATGAGTTTTTTCCTCATTGTAAGTTTTTTTTTTTAACTCCTGTGATCTTTCTAGTATTTTCTAACTAGAGGAAAAACCCTGTGCTAAATGCTAACATTCATCTGCAGCTGCAGGGACACATAACATTGGAGTTGTTATTGCAATATGGGCCCCTGTTGTTCTTGTAAGCAGACTGGTAGTTTTGTCATGATCCCCATCTTGTGGTATGCTGTATTTGATGACACTATGCTCTGTGTGATATGTTCTCAGGTCTACTTTATGGATACACAAATTTGGTATGCCATATTCTCTAGTCTTTTTGGTGGCATTCATGGTGCTTTTAGCCATTTAGGCGAGGTGAGTGATAATTCTTTCGTCATGCGTAAATTGAATGCCTGAAAAGCTTCAAATATTCCTGACGCAGACAGTTTAGCTCGTAGGTTTATGCTCAAGGATGCTGTATACTTCTCTTTGCTTATAAAACCTTCTTGCTTTTCTCAAGATAAGAACACTAGGGATGCTGCGGTCCAGATTTGACACCGTGCCCAAAGCCTTTAGTGAACATCTTTTGTCGCCATCACCGGATGCTAAGAACGACAGTAGGAGGCGACAGGTATTTCCAATTGTTGGTTGATCTAATGTTCTGTGTTTATTCATAGAATATTTATTCAATAAGTTCCCTTTT
Organism: Psidium friedrichsthalianum; assembly: GCA_019149425.1. Classification (NCBI taxonomy): domain Eukaryota; kingdom Viridiplantae; phylum Streptophyta; class Magnoliopsida; order Myrtales; family Myrtaceae; genus Psidium; species Psidium friedrichsthalianum. Next base: position 2,693 of record JAGVVM010018892.1, on the reverse strand, counting down.
TCTGTTGGCTACTTCCTAGATTTATGGGTGACATGTCTTATAAAATCATGTTTATGATCCGTTTCTACTTTTCCATGGCAGGATGATTCTATACTGAGGAAAAATATTGCAAACTTTTCAAGAATGTGGAACGAATTTATTCAGACTATGAGAGAGGAAGACCTAATTAGCAACGGGTATAATGAGGAATTCCACTTCCTCAACTTAAGCTTCAGTCTTCTGCCTCAAATTGATATTCTGACACTTCCATTGGCCCATTGATCCAGAGACAGAGATTTGCTCCAAGTACCATCTTCTTCAACTGATGTCTCAGTTGTGCAATGGCCTCCTTTCTTGCTTGCTAGCAAGGTATGCGTAGCTTCACAAGTTGATTTCTACTCATATATTTGCTCTAATTCATGCTTCTTGTCATTATTCTTTCATACAAAGATTCCCATAGCATTAGACATGGCAAAAGATTTTAAAGGCAAGGAGGATGCTGACTTGTTTAAGAAGATAAAGAATGATCCTTACATGCATTCCGCAGTAATCGAATGTTATGAGACTCTCCGGGACATTATTGATGGCCTTCTGGAGGATGAAGCTGACAGAATGTAAGCGAGAAAAACTTATACATACTTTAGCCTGTTTCTCCATACTTAATACCTTGCATCATACTGGGTGGCGTCCTTTCTTCTGTTAAGGTAATTGAGTCTCAATTTTTACAGGATCATAAAGCAAATCTGTCACGAAGTAGAGATTACCATACAACAGCACAGATTTTTGACTGAATTTAAAACAAGCGAATTACCTTTGCTCAGTAATAGGTTGGAGAAATTCTTGAAGATCTTGGTAAGTGTTTTTGTCACATATATCTAACTTCAATTTAAATCTCAATGAATTCATGAATATGACATTATTCTTGGAGGACTGACCTTTGAATCGTTTTTTCTCTTCTTCCCTCCAGTTGGCTCAGTTTCAAGAAAATCTCATTTCTTAACTTCTTTTGTTATTTTGGCAGCTAAGCGACCATGATGACCCAACAGTGTACAAATCCCAGATAATCAATATTCTCCAGGACATAATGGAGATAATTATCGAGGATGTCATGGAGAATGGGCACCAGTAAGTTCTTACAAACATGTCTGTTTCTGTTGGAGCGGGAAGTTTCTGTGTCCATGACTGTGCCGCTTGTAGGATCCTGGAAAAAGCAAACGTTCATTCCCTCTATAAGAAACATGATGGAAAGCAGCAGTTTGAGAATATCAACATTGGCCTTGCACAAAACGAAATCTTCATAGAGAAGGTGTGCTTGACTCATTTTTGTTTGAGAAACCATAAATAATTAAATAGTCAGTAAAATCTCATCTTTGACTTTTAGGTCCTTCGGCTCCATTTACTTCTGACAGTCAAGGAATCTGCCATAAACGTGCCTTCAAACTTGGATGCTCGTCGACGTATCACTTTCTTTGCTAATTCTTTATTCATGAGAATGCCGGGTGCTCCGACAGTGCGCAAAATGATGCCCTTTAGGTCTGTTTTTACATGAATAAGTACTATGCTTCATCGAAAGAGATAACCTTGTTCGTTCAATTCAGTTGCTGGAAATCTCCTTAAGTTTATAATTTAGTCTCATTGATAATAAATGGTGATAGAATGATCTGGTTTTGCAATAGATGGAGTTGTTGTCCGGTATATTAACACAACTGCCATTATAGATTAAAAAGGAAAGTTGGAAATCCAATCACTATACGTGAAGTTTTTGTGAAACTTATTGGCATAGATAAAGAAGTAGCATATGACATTTTTAATTTCTTATCTTCCAAAAATGCTTAGTTGTTTTGAGGTGAAATCATGTTCGTGCTTATAGATATTTATAGATAAATGGACGACTTAAAAAGACTAGATATGACCATATACAAATTTTTTAATTGATGGCGATATTATATTTCGATCATGTATGACTACCGAATGAGATATCAAATAAAAATTAAATGGATCTATTTAGTTTTATTAGCTATTTTCTCAAAGCACATCCAGTTTAATAAATTACTCCTGGCAATGAAGTAATATCCTAGGTTTGACTTGGTGGCATTATGATAGTTTCCCTAATTAATGTAAAGAGCACAGGGATTGAGTCTCCTCAACCTCCAAGCTCCATTCTACCATTTTTCTGTATGTATGTATGCGCACATATTTGTATATATATATATATTGCAGATGATTATTTAATTGGATAGGTATTTATAATTTTCTTTTGGGCTCTCCTCTGCTTTTACGTCTTGGTCAGTGTCTTGACTCCATTCTACAAAGAAGATGTCCTCTATTCCACTGAGGATCTTAATAAGGAAAATGAGGATGGAATCTCAACTGTGTTCTACCTGAAGAAGATCTACCCAGGCAAGTTTGCCCTTTGGCATGTTATAATTCCCTTATACACTTGATATAATTTGACTGATGCCTTGTGCCATGCAAACCAGATGAGTGGACCAATTTTTGGATCGGACAAGACATTTAGAAGAGGACAAGTTCGAACAGGAGGAACGTTTTTGGGGTCTCTTACAGAGGGCAGACTTGGCTAGGACCGGTTGAGAATTTATTTATTGGAATCATATACTATGCTTGAAAGCCATATTGATTTTTGCTTTCCTACTGTACTTACTATGTGCATTTGCTGCTAGTGAGAGGGATGATGTATTACAGGCAAAGCCTTT
>JAGVVM010018891.1:0-15232 GCA_019149425.1 Psidium friedrichsthalianum | reverse complement strand
TGTGTAGAAGGCATGCTTCCGCAGTTGTTGTCGTTGTGCGCTAGACCATAGCGTCGTCTGGCCGCGATGTCCGTCCTAGGCCGTCGCTGTTCGCAGGCCAGGCGTACGTAGGGTTCTTGACGATATGAGCAGGGATGTCGCGGGCTCGATTGGGGTTCGGGCGTGACAGATGCTCTGAGCCGGAAGTCGAGCATCGCGCATATGATGGTCAAGGAATGGACGCTGTTAGAAGAAATCAGAGACTCTGAGTTCAAGATAGGATAGGAAGCCTCTCAAGCTTGATGGCCACGCTGCAGATTGAACCCGAGATTCAATTGAGGATTAAAGAGTTGCAGTCTACAGACCTGATACCTAGAAGATCGTGGTGATGGATGTAGAGGAGAGGAAAGACGAATTCAAAGTGACTGCAGACGGAATATTGAAGTTTAAGGGACGCCTGTGTATGCCAATGACGAGGAGTTGAAGGAAAGGATCTTGGCTGAGGCTCACAGAAGCAACTATAGAATTCACCCTGGGAGTACGAAGATGTACCAGAATCTGCATCAGCACTACTGGGGGAATGGGATGAAGGTGGATGTGGCTAAGCATGTAGCCAAGTGCTTGACGTGCCAACAGGTGAAGGCACAGCATTGCAAGCCTGGAGGATTATTGCAACCATTGGAGATCCCCGAATGGAAATGGGAGCATGTCACTATGGATTTCGTGACAGGACTGCCGAGGAGTCAAAGAGGGAACGACTCGATTTGGGTAATAGTCGCAGGTTGACCAAATCCGCACATTTTATCGCGGTACGAAAGGATTCTACCCTGGAGAAGTTGGCTGAACTGTACGTGAGTCAGATTGTGAGACTGCATGGGGTGCCAGTAAGTATTGTGTCAGATAGGGATCCTCGTTTTACAGCCACATTTTGGAAGAGTCTGCAGGTGCTTTAGGACGGAGTTGAGATTCAGTACAGCTTACCACCCTCAGACTGATGGTCAGTCGGAAAGGACCATACAGACCTTGGAGGACATGCTGAGGGCGTGTGTAATAGACTTCAAAGGTGGCTGGGAGGAGCAGTTACACTTGGTAGAATTCGCCTACAACAACAGTTACCAACAGAGTATCAAGATGGCGCCATTCGAAGCGTTGTATGGAAGGGCCTGCAGGACGCCAATCTGTTGGGACGAAATTGGTGAGAAGAGCATAACAGGCCCAGAGTTAGTTCAGCAGTCAGTAGAGACAGTCAAGGTGATTAGAGACAGACTAGGACTGCCCATAGTAGGCAGAAGAGTTATGCAGACAAGAGACGTAAGCCATTGGAATTTCAGTTGGAGATCATGTCTTTCTGAAGGTGTCGCCGATGCGAGGATTATCTCGGTTTGGCAAGAAAGGGAAGCTGAGTCCAGATTCGTTGGGCCATTCGAGATTTTGGAGAAGATCGGGATACTGGCTTATCGTCTGGCACTACCACCGAACTTGTCGCAGATTCACAACGTGTTTCATGTGTCGATGCTGAGGAAGTATGAGCCGATCCTGGCCATATACTCGATCATGAGTCATTGAAATGGATGACCGCGTCTCTACGTGGAAAGGCTAGTAAGGATTGAAGATCGTAAGGAGCAGTGCTCAGGAACAAGACAATTCCATTGGTCAAGGTCATCTGGGAGCACCATGGAACCGAAGGAGCTACATGGGAGAGCGAAGACGAGATGAAGAAGAAACACCCCCATCTTTTTGAATGAGCAAGTGTAATTTTAATTTTGGAGTAAGAACTTATAGACTGTAAATTTCGAGGACGAAATTTTTTATAAGGAGGGAAGAATTGTGACAGTCTGAAAATTCGACCCATTTATCGGAGTTTCTAAACGAATGGAAATACTTCGTTAATACACTCTGATCGACGCTCACGTCAGGATTAGCTACCCTGAGATGGCCAACCGAAGGAGAAAGGCTATCTGGGAATTTTTCCCAATCAGCCGCCCGTTGGTCTGAGATTGAGGCAGAGTCGGTATTTAATGAAATTGACCACGAAATGAGATCCACATTGGACAATCGAATCAGTAAGATGAACACAATGAAGAAATGAAATCAGTTTCAGAATGTCGTCTGAAGGTCAGACAGCCGGTGCAACGTCGAGAAGCAAGACGTGAATGGAAAATTACCGAAATGCCCTCGGTAAATGCTCAATCCTTAGAATTAGGTGAATTAGGATTTTTGAGAGTGGATTTCGATAGACCGACACAAACCAGTCCAAAATCCGTTCGCGCTCGGGACCCGATCGGTGCATTGGCACGCAAATCGAGGCAAGTCAATCAGATGTCACATCAATCGATGTCCATCAATCAATCAAGTGTCAAATTAATCCATCAATCACATCAATCAAGTTCAATTCCCAAGACAATCAATCACTCACATCATGTCACTATTTCACCCACTCCACTATAATCTCCAATTTTTAACTTTTCCATAAAACTCTTATAATCCTCACTCTCTCTCCTCCCTTCCATTTTCGGCCGGCCCCCATCTCTCTCACCCTCTCCCGAATCCCTTCTCTCCTCTCGGTCTGTGACAGTCTGAAATTCGACCCATTGACCGGAATTTCTAAATGAATGGAAATACTTCGTTAATACACTCTGATTGACGCTCACTCAGGATTAGCTACCCTGAGATGACCTACCGAAAGGGAAAGGCTATCTGGGAATTTTTCCCAATCGCCACCTGTTGGTCTGAGACTGAGGCAGAGTCGGTATTTAATGAAATTTACCACAAAATGAAATCCGACGATGACAATCGACTTAGTAAGATAAACACAATGAAGAAATGAAATCAGTTCCAGAAATGTCGACTGAGGGTCAGACAGCCGGTGCACGTCGAGAAGCAAGACTTGAAAGGAAAATTACCGAAATGCCCCAGGTAAATGCTCAGACCTTAGAATGAGACTAATTAGGATTTTTGAGAATAGAATCGATGAACCGACACCAAATCCAGTCCAAAATCCGTTCGCGCCCGGGACCCGATCGGTGCATTTGGCACGCAAATCGAGGCAAGTCAAATCAAATGTCACATCAATCAATCAAGTGTCAAATCAATCATCATGGCACAATTTCCAATGACATCAATCAAGTACAATTGTCATATCCAAGATCACATCAAGTAAACCTAATATCACCTAACCCCACTTAGCCTTTCAAATTTTGTCTTCTAGCTAGTATAATCTCTCATTCTCTCTCTCCCTCCTCGTTTTCATTCGCCATCTCCCCCTCTCTCTCCCGAATCCACTCTCTCCCTCTCGTCTCTTCCTCTCGTTCGCCCCGGCCACCCGCAACGCCACCGTCCCCGTCGCCGTCGTCCGGCCGCCGTCGACTTCCCGTCGCCACGGTAGGTCCCTCTCCCCTCTCCCTTGCTGCTTCATGGCCTTGGAGGCCCATCAAGACCGCCCCGACCTCACCATCTCACTCTCTCTCTCGGGTTTTTCTAGCCGGCCGCCCAACCGCCACCGTCGTCGTCGTCGTCCGGCCACGTCACCGCCGTCCAGCCTCCGTGACGCCTCGGTGAGCCTCCCTTGCCCTTCCTCTTGTTATTCCGTGGCCTTGTGAACCACCATGGACCGGCCACGTCCTCACCATCTCTCTTTCTCTCTCGGTTCCGTCCGCCGAGAAGAACGCCGGCCGCCGTTCGCCCTTCTTCGCCGACCAGCCGCCAACATCAGCCCACACCGGTAAGCTTCACTCTCTAATCTTGGCTTAGGCTAGTTTGTATGTGTGGTGTGGTGTATGGTATTAGTGCTAATGGTGGAAATTAGAGTGTAATATGTGTAATTAAGTCTAATGGGTTTTAGGCTAATTTAGTGAGATATTGGGCGTGTGTGTGGGCCTCTTAGGAAGGTGAATTCGGGCCTTGAGTTGATAATTATGGGCTGCGATTGGTGAAATAGGCGTGTGGAATTGTGGGCCAAAGCAAGTTAATGGGCTTAGGGCCCTAATTCTATGATAATTGGGCCAATTTGGAACTCTTGGGCCGCAAGTTTCAATAATGAGCCATATATGGAACGAAAATCACATTACATGGGCCTAGATTGTAATTTGGAATATTAAAATATAAGGCCCATTAATGTACATGGGCTTAGGACATCAAATTGAGCCTAAAATGACCTAATTGGGCCCAATAGGCTAATCTTGAAAATGGCTTGGGCCTACACGAAATTTCATTCTTAGTGGGCTCGAATTATTTAATAACTTGCAATTTAATGATGGCTTATAATTGGTTAATGGGCCTTGGAACCTAAACAGGCCCAACTTAATTTGATAGGCCCAATTCGGCCTTATGGGCCTAACCCACCTCATTTGACCTTGAACCTTATTGGACCCAGCTAAATTATGTGGCCCAACTTGGCTAATGGGCTTAGGCACTGTAATGGGCCGACCTACCCTATTGGACCTAACCACCTTTGTGGGCCTTAGTGCTTGGAACGGGCTTTAGGCCCATTCGAACCTAAACCTACTAATCGGGCCTTAACCCAAGTCAAGCCTAATTCAATTACACCTGAGGAGTTATTAAAACCCTAAATCATTATCGTGGGTAACAAATTGTCACGCCCCGAACCCCAACCGAGCACGCGACACCCCTGTTCATAAACATCAACGAATCCCTGCGTACACCTGGCCTACGACTAGCGACGGCCCAGGACACTCATCGCGGCCAGATGACGCTAGCGCAATGCTACACAATCCTGCGGAAGCGTGCCTTCTATACATGCATACATACACAAGATAATAGGGTAGTATGAAAGACAAGAACACTTTTACAAAAGGAATACATATCATATTCATATACACAGAGCGTTAAGTACAGACCCCAAAAGAAACCTCATCTATGGTCATGCTAGCTACGCTCTCAAAATCTAGACCAGTAACAGCGGGACACAGTCCACCTCAAGCTCCTCCTCGGATCCTCCTCGGGGTCCTCCTCTGGGTCCTCCTCATCTGTGTCCATGGCGTCACCCTCCTCGTGGCCATCGATCTCGGAACGTCCTGGGGACGGCATCTCCTGCAGTGAGTCGGGGTCGATCACCTCGCCACCATACTCGGCCGGCTGCAGCAGGATCGGGTCATCCTCCATGGGAATCGGGGAGTCTCTCTGAGGTCCCTCGAAGCATACAGGCCCTCTCTAAACCAGGCCTCGTATCTATGGGGTACAAGATAAGGTCCACCCTGATCTACTAACACGGTAGTCACATGCCTATGCCACAGAGTGGCGTGCATATCAAAATGGAGGGTAATCTCAGTATCCATCTGTACTGGCAGTCCAAAAAGCATCGGCGGTGCAGCCATCATGGGTGACCTGGATCTGTAAAAAGAAGGGCAACCACCGCCCGTGAGTCGAAACTCAGCAAGCTCACCACTAATCCTAACGTAGGATAGCGTATACTAGTGGGGTCGGTCCTATCCAGTGGACTAGGTTCGCGTCCAGGGTTCAGACACTCTTGGTTCCCTCGGTACCAACCCTCAACACAAAAGTAGACAGGCAAGGCATATTAACGCGATTCATGATACACAGACGGGTAATAACAGCGGACAATCATAATGCCATATGCAAATGAAACAGGCCTCAGCCGGCCATATCGGTTCCCATGGAACATGCCCGTCTATCACTCCAATTCCCATCAGGCTCATTCTCAGTGCCACACGGCAAACGCCACACTGCGTCCCTGACGCCTTAACGCTGGCCTCCCTTTTCTCTCCATTTCCCATCAGGGCACATTCTCAGCCATTCGGCAAATACCACACTGCGTCTCGAACGCCTAACGTTGGCCTCCCTTTTCTCTCCATTTCCCCTATGGGCGCATTCTCATGTCACATCTCTGGTGACTCATGCCATGCTCTCAATGTATGCGGGGCCACATGATTGCAATCAGCAAATCTGACATAGAGCACGTATGAAATGGCATATATGCACAAGTGCAGAGCACGTCAAGAAATCATCAGATTCACACGTGCCCAACAAGCCAAGCCATATGAAATTTAAAGGCCCCATGCCAATACCTTAGCCAGACAGGTTCGATAGAATATCACATATTAATTCTCGGGTCAGACCCATAACAATTGGACTCTCACCTTAGCGGATTGATATCTCGGTCTAAGCCCATTCACTCAGGTTAGTCCCCTGGGAGTCAGAATCCCACGACTAATGACTCAGTGTTTTATTAAACCCTTGGTGCAGTCGAATTAGGCAAAGTTGGTTCAAGGTCCAATTAGAGGTTCAAGTTCAAAAGGGCCTAAAGTCCAATCCAAGGCCCAAGGCCCACAAAGGTAATTAAGCCCACGAAGGTAAGACGGCCCATTATAGTGTTCAAAGTCCAATAGCCAAGTCGGGCCCATTAAGGTTCAAGGTCTAATGTAATGGTTAGGCCCATTAAACCAAGTTGGGCTTATTAAATTAAGTAAGGCCCAATTAGTAACCAAGGCCCATCAATCACTCTTAGGCCCATTAACTAATTCTTAAGTCCATTATGTAATTAAGGCCCATTATTAATGTTAAATTCGGTAGGGCCCAGCCCAATTTCGCAAGTTGGTCAAATTGGCCCAATTCGTCCATTTTAGGCCCAAAATGATGTCCTAAGCCCATATACATTAGTGGGCCTCATATTTTATCATTCCAAATTATAATTCGGGCCATTAAAGTGTGATTTTCGTCCAAGGAGGCCCATTAGTCTAATTAGGTCCAATTCGATTCATTTAGGCCCAATTAGCTTAGAATTAAGTCCCAAAGCCCAATATAACCTTTAGGCCCGTCCTTTACACAAACATACATTCCTTTGTAGCCCATATATATCAATTTAAAGCCCAAATCCCATAGACCAGGCCATAATTTCGGCCCATTACAATGCTCACAATTAGCCTAAGCTTAACTAAGATTATCATCATATTAGCTTCCAATCACCACAACCAGCCACCATTACACTACACAACACCCTATACCACTAGCCTAGGATAGGATTAGGGTAGAAGCTTACTTAGAGGGGTCGGGATCGGTGACGACGACGGGGCGGACGAACGGCGGCCGAATGGGTCCACGGCCGAGCGGAGAGGGACGGCGGCTTTGGCGGCGGTTCCGGGCTGTTCGAGGGGCTGTCCATGGCCAAAATAGGGAGTGAGGCACATTAGAGGAGTAAGGGAGCATGGGGGACCAGCCGTGGGGGCCGGACGTGAGGGAACGTCGGCGACGGGGCGGGCGCGGACGGACAAGCCGAGAAGAGAGAGAAGCGTTTAGGGTCTGGCCGGCGGTCTTCTCGGGGTCTCAAGTCGCGAAATGAGGGTAAGAAGGGCTTGGAAGACTTACCAAGACAAGGTGGTGGTCGGTGGTGGCCGGACGGAGGCGACGGCTTGGACGGTGGCGGCGGCCTCGCGGCTGGCGGCGAGCGAACGAGAGGGAGGGGCCGAGAGAGAGAGTGATCGGGAGAGAGGGAGAGAGAGAGAGAGAGGGAGTGAGGGGTGGCCGAAAATGAGAATGAGGGAGGAGAGAGAGAGTAGATAATTATAATCAAATTTCCAAAAAAAATGAAAAATCAAGTAGTGGGGTGGTTAGAGGGGTAATAGTGTTTAGGATTAGACACTATTACCCCTCTAACCACCCCACTACTTGATTTTTCATTTTTTTTGGAAAATTTGATTATAATCTATCTACTCTCTCTCTCCTCCCTCATTCTCATTTTCGGCCACCCCTCACTCCCTCTCTCTCTCTCTCTCCCTCTCTCCGATCACTCTCTCTCTCGGCCCCTCCCTCTCGTTCGCTCGCCGCCACCGCGAGGCCGCCGCCACCGTCCAAGCCGTCGCCTCCGTCCGGCCACCACCGACCACCACCTTGTCTTGGTAAGTCCTTCCAGCCCTTCTTACCCTCATTTCGCGACTTGAGACCCCGAGAAGACCGCCGGCCAGACCCTAAACGCTTCTCTCTCTCTCGGCTTGTCCGTCCGCCGCCCGCCCCGTCGCCGACGTTCCCTCACCGTCCGGCCCCCACGGCTGGTCCCCCATGCTCCCTTACTCCTCTAATGTGCTCACTCCCTATTTGGCCATGGACAGCCCCTCGAACAGCCCGGAACCGCCGCCAAGCCGCCGTCCCTCTCCGCTCGGCCGTGGACCCATTCGGCCGCCGTTCGTCCGCCCCGTCGTCGTCACCGATCCCGACCCTCTAAGTAAGCTTCTACCCCTAATCCTATCCTAGGCTAGTGGTATATGGGTGTTGTGTAGTGTAATGGTGGCTGGTTGTGGTGATTGGAAGCTAATATGGTGATTAATCTTAGTTAAGCTTAGGCTAATTGTGAGCATTTGTAATGGGCCGAAATTATGGCCTGGTCCTATTGGGAATTTGGGCTTTAAATTGATATATATGGGCTACAAGGAATGTATGGTTTGTGTAAAGGACGGGCCTAAAGGTTATATTGGGCTTTGGGACTTAATTCTAAGCTAATTGGGCCTAAATGAATCGAATTGGACCTAATTAGACTATGGGCCTCTTTGGACGAAAATCACACTTTAATGGGCCCGAATTATAATTTGGAATGATAAAATATGAGGCCCACTAATGTATATGGGCTTAGGACATCATTTTGGGCCTAAATGGACGAATTGGGCCAATTTGACCACTTGCGAATTGGCTTGGGCCCTACCCGAATTTAACATTAATAATGGGCCTTAATTACATAATGGACTTAAGAATTAGTTAATGGGCCTAAGAGTGATTGATGGGCCTTGGTTACTAATTGGGCCTTACTTAATTTAATAAGCCCAACTTGGTTTAATGGGCCTAACCCATTACATTAGACCTTGAACCTTAATGGCCCGACTTGGCTATTGGACTTTGAACACTATAATGGCCGTCTTACCTTCGTGGGCTTAATTACCTTTGTGGGCCTTGGGCCTTGGATTGGACTTTAGGCCCCTTTTGAACTTGAACCCTCTAATTGGACCTTGAACCAACTTTGCCTAATTCGACTGCACCAAGGGTTTAATAAAACACTGAGTCATTAGTCGTGGGATTCTGACTCCCAGGGGACTAACCTGAGTGAATGGGCTTAGACCGAGATATCAATCCGCTAAGGTGAGAGTCCAATTGTTATGGGTCTGACCCGAGAATTAATATGTGATATTCTATCGAACCTGTCTGGCTAAGGTATTGTGCATGGGGCCTTTAAATTTCATATGGCTTGGCTTGTTGGGCACGTGTGAATCTGATGATTTCTTGACGTGCTCTGCACTTGTGCATATATGCCATTTCATACGTGCTCTATGTCAGATTTTCTGATTGCAATCATGTGGCCCCGCATACATTGAGAGCATGGCATGAGTCACCAGAGATGTGACATGAGAATGCGCCCATAGGGGAAATGGAGAGAAAAGGGAGGCCAACGTTAGGCGTTCGAGACGCAGTGTGGTATTTGCCGAATGGCTGAGAATGTGCCCTGATGGAATGGAGAGAAAAGGGAGCCAGCGTAAGGCGTCAGGGACGCAGTGTGGCGTTTGCCGTGTGGCACTGAGAATGAGCCCTGATGGGAATTGGAGTGATAGACGGGCATGTTCCATTGGGAACCGATATGGCCGGCTGAGGCTGTTTCATTTGCATATGGCACTATGATTGTCCGCTGTTATTACCCGTCTGTGTATCATGAATCGCGTTAATATGCCTTGCCTGTCTACTTTGTGTTGAGGGTTGGTACCGAGGGAACCAAGAGTGTCTGAACCCTGGACCGCGAACCTAGTCCACTGGATAGGACCGACCCCACTAGTATACGCTATCCTACGTTAGGATTAGTGGTGAGCTTGCTGAGTTTCGACTCACGGGCGGTGGTTGCCCTTCTTTTTACAGATCCAGGTCACCCATGATGGCTGCACCGCCGATGCTTTTTGGACTGCCAGTACAGATGGATACTGAGATTACCCTCCATTTTGATATGCAACGCCACTCTGTGGCATAGGCATGTGACTACCGTGTTAGTAGATCAGGGTGGACCTTATCTTGTACCCCATAGATACGAGGCCTGGTTTAGAGAGGGCCTGTATGGCTTCGAGGGACCTCAGAGACTCCCCGATTCCCATGGAGGATGACCCGATCCTGCTGCAGCCGGCCGAGTATGGTGGCGAGGTGATCGACCCCGACTCACTGCAGGAGATGCCGTCCCCAGGACGTTCCGAGATCGATGGCCACGAGGAGGGTGACGCCATGGACACAGATGAGGAGGACCAGAGGAGGACCCCGAGGAGGATCCCGAGGAGGAGCTTGAGGTGGACTGTGTCCCGCTGTTACTGTCTAGATTTTGAGAGCGTAGCTAGCATGACCATAGATGAGGTTTTCTTTTGGGGTCTGTACTTAACGCTCTGTGTATGAATATGATATGTATTTCCTTTTGTAAAAGTGTTCTTGTCTTTCATACTACCCTATTATCTTGTGTATGTATGCATGTATAGAAGGCACGCTTCCGCAGGATTGTGTAGCATTGCGCTAGCGTCATCTGGCCGCGATGAGTGTCCTGGGCCGTCGCTAGTCGTAGGCCAGGTGTACGCAGGGATTCGTTGATGTTTTATGAACAGGGGTGTCGCGTGCTCGGTTGGGGTTCGGGGCGTGACAATTTGTTACCCACGATTAATGATTTAGGGTTTTAATAACTCCTCAGGTGTAATTGAATTAGGCTTGACTTGGGTTAAGGCCCGATTAGTAGGTTTTAGGTTCGATGGGCCTAAAGCCCGTTCCAAGCACTAAGGCCCACAAGGTGGTTAGGTCCAATAGGGTAGGTCGGCCCATTACAGTGCCTAAGCCCATTAGCCAGTTGGGCCCACATAATTTAGCTGGGTCCAATAAGGTTCAAGGTCAATGAGGTGGGTTAGGCCCATAAGGCCGAATTGGGCCTATCAAATTAAGTTGGGCCTGTTAGGTTCCAAGGCCCATTAACCAATTATAAGCCATCATTAATTGCAAGTTATTAAATAATTCGAGCCCACTAAGAATGAAATTTTCGTGTAGGGCCCAAGCCCATTTTCAAGATTAGCCTATTGGGCCAATTAGGTCATTTTAGGCTCATTTTGATGTCCTAAGCCCATGTACATTAATGGGCCTTATATTTTAATATTCCAAATTACAATCTAGGCCATGTAATTGTGAATTTTCGTCCATATATGGCTCATTATTGAACTTGGGCCCAAGAGTTCCAAATTGCCCAATTATCATAGAATTAGGGCCCTAAGCCCATTAACTTGCTTTGGCCCACAATTCCACACGCCTATTTCACCAATCGCAGCCCATAATTATCAACTCAGGCCCGAATTCACCTTCCTAAGAGGCCCACACACACGGCCCAATATCCTCACTAAATTAGCCTAAAACCCATTAGACTTAATTACACATATTACACTCTAATTTCCACCATTAGCCACTAATACCATACACCACACACACATACAACTAGCCTAAGCCAAGATTAGAGAGTGAAGCTTACCGGTGGGGCTGATGTTGGCGGCTGGTCGGCGAAGAAGGGCGAACGGCGGCCGGCGTTCTTCTCGGCGGACGAACCGAGAGAGAAAGAGAGATGGTGAGACGTGGCCGGTCCATGGTGGTTCACAAGGCCACGGAAATAACAAGAGGAAGGGCAAGGGAGGCTCACCGAGGCGTCACGGAGGCTGGACGGCGGTGACGTTGGCCGGACGACGACGACGACGGTGGCGGTTGGGCGGCCGGCTAGAAAACCCGAGAGAGAGAGTGAGATGGTGAGGTCGGGGCGGTCCTTGATGGGCCTCCAAGGCCATGAAGCAGCAAGGGAAGAGGGGAGAGGGACCTACCGTGGCGACGGGAAGTCGACGGCGGCCGGACGACGGCGACGGGGACGGTGGCGTTGCGGGTGGCCGGGCGAACGAGAGGAGAGACCGAGAGGGAGAGAGTGGATTCGGGAGAGAGAGGGGAGATGGCCGAATGAAAACGAGGAGGGAGAGAGAGAATGAGAGATTATACTAGCTAGAAGACAAAATTTGAAAGGCTAAGTGGGGTTAGGTGATATTAGGTTTACTTGATGTGATCTTGGATATGACAATTGTACTTGATTGATGTCATTGGAAATTGTGCCATGATTGATTGATTTGACACTTGATTGATTGATGTGACATTTGATTTGACTTGCCTCGATTTGCGTGCCAAATGCACCGATCGGGTCCCGGGCGCGAACGGATTTTGGACTGGATTTGGTGTCGGTTCATCGATTCTATTCTCAAAAATCCTAATTAGTCTCATTCTAAGGTCTGAGCATTTACCTGGGGCATTTCGGTAATTTTCCTTTCAAGTCTTGCTTCTCGACGTGCACCGGCTGTCTGACCCTCAGTCGACATTTCTGGAACTGATTTCATTTCTTCATTGTGTTTATCTTACTAAGTCGATTGTCCATCGTCGGATTTCATTTTGTGGTAAATTTCATTAAATACCGACTCTGCCTCAGTCTCAGACCAACAGGTGCCGATTGGGAAAAATTCCCAGATAGCCTTTCCCTTTCGGTAGGTCATCTCAGGGTAGCTAATCCTTGGCCTAGGGCTTGGCCCTGGGGAGGGCCTAGCCTCTATCCTTGAGGGGGGGGAGTGATATGAGAGTGAGCGTCAATCAGAGTGTATTAACGAAGTATTTCCATTCATTTAGAAATTCCGGTCAATGGGTCGAATTTTCAGACTGTCACAGACCGAGAGGAAGAGAAGGGATTCGGGAGAGGGTGAGAGAGATGGGGCCGGCCGAAATGGAAGGGAGGAGAGAGAGTGAGATTATAAGAGTTTTATGGAAAAGTTAAAATTGGAGATTATAGTGGAGTGGGTGAAATAGTGACATGATGTGAGTGATTGATTGTCTTGGGAATTGAACTTGATTGATGTGATTGATGGATTAATTTGACACTTGATTGATTGATGGTGACATCTGATTGATGTGACATCTGATTTGACTTGCCTCGATTTGCGTGCCAATGCACCGATCGGGTCCCGAGCGCGAACGGATTTTGGACTGGGTTTTGGTGTCGGTCTATCGAATCCACTCTCAAAAATCCTAATTCACCTAATTCTAAGGATTGAGCATTTACCGAGGGCATTTCGGTAATTTTCCATTCACGTCTTGCTTCTCGACGTGCACCGGCTGTCTGACCTTCAGACGACATTTCTGAAACTGATTTCATTTCTTCATTGTGTTCATCTTACTGATTCGATTGTCCAATGTCGGATCTCATTTCGTGGTCAATTTCATTAAATACCGACTCTGCCTCAATCTCAGACCAACGGGCGGCTGATTGGGAAAAATTCCCAGATAGCCTTTTCTCCTTCGGTTGGCCATCTCAGGGTAGCTAATCCTGAGTGAGCGTCGATCAGAGTGTATTAACGAAGTATTTCCATTCGTTTAGAAACTCCGATAAATGGGTCGAATTTTCAGACTGTCACAATTCTTCCCTCCTTATAAAAATTTCGTCTCGAATTTACAGTCTATAAGTTCTTACTCCAAAATTAAAATTACACTTGCTCATTCAAAAAGATGGGGGTGTTTCTTCTTCATCTCGTCTTCGCTCTCCCATGTAGCTCCTTCGGTTCCATGGTGCTCCCAGATGACCTTGACCAATGGAATTGTCTTGTTCCTGAGCACTTGCTCCTTACGATCTTCAATCCTTACTAGCCTTTCCACGTAAGAGACGCGGTCATCCATTTCAATGACTTCATGATCGAGTATATGGCCAGGATCTGGCTCATACTTCCTCAGCATCGACACATGAAACACGTTGTGAATCTGCGACAAGTTCGGTGGTAGTGCCAGACGATAAGCCAGTATCCCGATCTTCTCCAAATCTCGAATGGCCCAACGAATCTGGGACTCAGCTTCCCTTTCTTGCCAAACCGAGATAATCCTCGCATCGGCGACACCTTCAGAAAGACATGATCTCCAACTTGAAATTCCAATGGCTTACGTCTCTTGTCTGCATAACTCTTCTGCCTACTATGGGCAGTCCTTAGTCTGTCTCTAATCACCTTGACTGTCTCTACTGACTGCTGAACTAACTCGGGCCTGTTATGCTCTTCTCACCAATTTCGTCCCAACAGATTGGCGTCCTGCAGGCCCTTCCATACAACCTTCGAATGGCGCCATCTTGATACTCTGTTGGTAACTGTTGTTGTAGGCGAATTCTACCAAGTGTACTGCTCCTCCCAGCC
This sequence comes from Psidium friedrichsthalianum, assembly GCA_019149425.1. Lineage (NCBI taxonomy): Eukaryota > Viridiplantae > Streptophyta > Magnoliopsida > Myrtales > Myrtaceae > Psidium > Psidium friedrichsthalianum. The sequence goes on along the minus strand of JAGVVM010018891.1, from coordinate 1,040 downwards.
ACCTTTGAAGTCTATTACACACGCCCTCAGCATGTCCTCCAAGGTCTGTATGGTCCTTTCCGACTGACCATCAGTCTGAGGGTGGTAAGCTGTACTGAATCTCAACTCCGTTCCTAAAGCACCCTGCAGACTCTTCCAAAATGTGGCTGTAAAACGAGGATCCCTATCTGACACAATACTTACTGGCACCCCATGCAGTCTCACAATCTGACTCACGTACAGTTCAGCCAACTTCTCCAGGGTAGAATCCTTTCGTACCGCGATAAAATGTGCGGATTTGGTCAACCTGCGACTATTACCCAAATCGAGTCGTTCCCTCTTTGACTCCTCGGCAGTCCTGTCACGAAATCCATAGTGACATGCTCCCATTTCCATTCGGGATCTCCAATGGTTGCAATATCCTCCAGGCTTGCAATGCTGTGGCCTTCACCTGTTGGCACGTCAAGCACTTGGCTACATGCTTAGCCACATCCACCTTCATCCCATTCCCCAGTAGTGCTGATGCAGATTCTGGTACATCTTCGTACTCCCAGGGTGAATTCTATAGTTGCTTCTGTGAGCCTCAGCCAGATCCTTTCCTTCAACTCCTCGTCATTTGCATACACAGGCGTCCCTTAAACTTCCAATATTCCGTCTGCAGTCACTTTGATTCGTCTTCCTCTCCTCTACATCCATCACCACGATCTTCTAGTATCAGGGTCTGTAGACTGCAACCTTAATCCTCAATTGAATCTCGGGTTCAATCTGGCAGCGTGGCCATCAAGCTTGAGAGGCTTCCTATCTCTATCTTGAACTCAGAGTCTCTGATTTCTTCTAACAGCGTCCATTCCTTGACCATCATATGCGCGATGCTCGACTTCCGGCTCAGAGCATCTGTCACGCCCCGAACCCCAATCGGCCCGCGACATCCCTGCTCATATCGTCAAGAACCCTACGTACGCCTGGCCTGCGAACACGACGGCTAGGACGACATCGCGGCCAGACGACGCTATGGTCTAGCGCACAACGACAACAACCTGCGGAAGCATGCCTTCTACACC
>JAGVVM010018890.1:0-13099 GCA_019149425.1 Psidium friedrichsthalianum | reverse complement strand
TTACTTTATGTTGAGTGATTGATTTGCATGGGAATTGAACCATGACATGATTGATGTGATGATTGATTGATGTGACATCCGATTGATGTGACAACTGATTTGACTTGCCTCGATTGCGTGCCAAATGCACCGATCGGGTCCCGAGCGAGAACGAATTTCGGTCTGGATTTGGTGTCGGTCTATCGAATCCACTCTCAAAAATCCTAATTAATCTCATTCTAAGGAATGAGCATTTACCGGGGGAATTTCGGTATTTTCCATTCACGGTCTTGCTTCTCGACGTGCACCGGCTGTCTGACCTTCAGACGACATTTCTGAAACTGATTTCATTTCTTCATTGTGTTTATCTTACTGATTCGATTGTCCAATGTCGGATTTCATTTCGTGGTCAATTTCATTAAATACCGACTCTGCCTCAGTCTCAGACCACGGGCGGTGATTGGGAAAAATTCCCAGATAGCCTTTCCCCTTTCGGTTGGTCATCTCAGGGTAGCTAATCCTGAGTGAGCGTCAATCAGAGTGTATTAACGAAGATTTCCATTCATTTAGAAATTCCGATAAATGGGTCGAATTTTCAAACTGCACAATTCTCCCTTCTCATAAAAAATTTCGTCCTCGAAATTTACAGCACATGAATCTCTGTTCCCATAACAAAATTACACTGATCTACCTCAAACAGATAAGGGTATTTCTTCTTCATTCTCGTCTTCACTTTTCCCAGGTGGCTCCTTCAGTTCCATGATGTTCCCAGATAACTTTGACCAAAGGAATCGTCTTGTTCCTGAGCACTTGTTCCTACGATCTTCAATCCTCACTGGCCTTTCCACATACGAACGCGTCATCCATTTCAATGACTTCCATGATCGAGTATATGGCAGGATCCGGCTCGTACTTCCGGAGCATCGAACATGAAACACGTTGTGAATCTGAGATAAGTTTGGGCGCAGTGCTAGACGATAAGCCAGTGTCCCGACCTTTTCCAAAATCTCGAATGGCCCAACGAATCTGGGACTCAGCTTCCCCTTCTTGCCAAACCGAGATATCCTCGCATCGGCGACACCTTCAGAAAGACATGATCTCCAACTCAAAATTCCAATGGCTTACGTCTTCTTGTCTGCATAGCTCTTCTGTCTACTCTGGGCGGTCCTCAGATCTGTCTCTAATCACCATGACTGCCTCTACTGACTGTTGAACTAACTCTGGGCCTGTTATGCTTTTCTCGCCCACACTTCATCCCAGCAGATTGGCGTCCTGCAGGCCTTCCATACAACGCTTCGAACGGCGCCATCTTGATACTCTGTGTGGTAACTGTTGTTGTAGGCGAATTCCCACTAAGTGTAGTGCTCCTCCCAGCCCACCCTTGAAGTCTATGACACACGCCCTCAACATGTCTTCCAGCGTTTGTATGGTCCTTTCTGACTAACCACCTGTCTGGGGGTGGTAGGCTGTACTAAATCTTAACTCTGTCCCCAAAGCACTCTGCAAACTCTTCCAAAATGTGGCCGTGAAACGAGGATCCCTATCTGACACAATACTTACTGGCACTCCATGCAGTCTTACAATCTGCTTCACGTACAGCTCAGCCAACTTTTCCAGGGTAGAATCCTTTCGTTACCGCGATAAAATGTGCGGATTTGGTCAACCTGTCGACTATTACCCAAATCGAGTCGTTCCCTCTTTACCTCCTCGGCAGTCCTGTCACGAAATCCATAGTGACATGCTCCCATTTCCACTCTGGGATCTCCAATGGTTGCAATAGTCCTCCAGGCTTGCAATGCTGTGCCTTCACCTGTTGGCACGTCAAGCACTTGGCCACATGCTTAGCCACATCCACTTTCATTCCATTCCACCAGTAGTGCCGACGCAGATTCTGATACATCTTCGTATTTCCAGGGTGGATACTGTAATTGCACCTGTGAGCCTCTGATAAAAAATTTTCCATCAACTCCTCGTCGTTTGGCACACACCGTCGCCCCTTAAACTTTAATGTTCCATCTGCAGCTACTTTGAATTCGTCTTTCCTCTTCTCCGCATCCATCGTCACGATCTTCTGGATATCAAGGTCCGTAGACTGCAACTCTTTAATCCTCAATTGAATCTCGGGTTCAATCTGCAGTGTGGCCATCAAGCTTGAGAGGCTTCCTACCTCTATCTTGAACTCAGAGTCTCTGATTTCTTCTAAGAGCGTCCATTCCTTAACCATCATATGCGCGATGCTCGACTTTGGCTCAGAGCATCCGCCACCTTATTCGCCTTTACTGGATGGTACAGGATATCGCAGTCGTAGTCCTTCAGCAACTCCATCCATCGACGCTGTCTCATGTTTAGTTCCTTCTGCGAAAATTAGTATTTCAGACTCTGGTGATCGTGTAAATTTGGAAACTTCTCCCCCACCAGGTAGTGTCTCCAAATCTTCAATGCAAACACGATCGCCGCTAATTCCAGGTCATGCGTCGGGTAATTCATCTCGTGCGGCCTCAGCTGTCGAGACGCATAGGCCACTACTCGTCAATGCTGCATTAGAACACATCCCAGACCTCTTAGCAAAGCATCGCTGTAAATCTCAAATTCCTCCAGGTCCGGATGGGATGGTCAAACACTGGTGCGGAAGTCAATCGATGTGACAGTCTGAAAATTCGACCCCCAGTTATCGAGATTTCGAAATGAATGGATATATTTCATAAATGCGCGTCTGATTGATTTCTCACTCAAAGTTGGCCACTTTGAGATGACTAACCAAAAGGGAATGGCTACCTGGGAAATTTTCCCAAACAGCCGCCCGTTGGTCTGAGATTTCGATAGAGTCGATATTTAATGAATTTGCCCACGAAATGAAATCCGATAGTGGACAACGAATTACTAAAATAATCACAATGGAGAAATGGATTCAGTTTCAGAAATGTCGCTGAAGGCAGACAACCGTGTGCACGTCGAGAAGCAAGACGTGAATGAAAAATTACCGAAATGCCCCCGGTAAATGCTCAGTCCTTAGAATTAGATCAAATAGGATTATTTGAGAGCGAGTACGATAGAACGAGACAAATCCAGTCCGAATTTCGTTCGCGCTCGGGACTCGATCAGTGCATTTGGCACGCAAATCGAGGCAAGTCAAATCAAAGTCCCATCAATCGAATGTCAAATCAATGCAACATCACATCAATCGAATCAATCAAATCAAGTGGCACAAACTTCCAAGACAAGTCAACCCATCAATCAAGTCACAGTCAAAGTACAAATCAAATCTTATCTACCAAATCCAAGTAAATCTTGGCATTTCCAAGATAATCCAATCAAGTCACTCATGTCACTCTAACTTGTCATTCAAGCCCATCAAGGTACAAGTCAAATCCATGTCACTATTTGACCTAACCCCATTATAATCCCATTTTTGAAATTTAAATAAAACTCTTTATAACCTCTTCTCTCTCTCCCTTAAAAACCCATTCGGCCGAGCACCATCATCTTCCTCCCATTTTTCTTCTTCTTCTTCTCCTCTTCCTCTCGGCGTTCCCTTCGTCCGCCGCCCGAACACCGCCGTTGCGCCCCGTCGTCGTCGTTGCTCCGCCACCGTCGGGCCCCCCCTCTCTCTCTCCACGTGCTTGGTAAGTCTTTCTAGCTCATTTCCATGTGTTTTTCACGGGCTTGAATGCCCCCTAAAAGGACGGATCAGCCCCAATTTCTCCACCATTTCGTTCGCCGTTTTTTGTTTGTAACGTCGGCCCTCCATACTCATCCCACCGACTCCATGGCCTTCCTAACATCTAAGATGACTTCCTTTAGGACCCTTGAAGCCGTGAGGACCACGGGATCAGCCGCCCAAGTCGCCGGCCACCCTCCCTTGGCCGTGAGCTTACACGGCCATTTCGGCTCCGTCGTGCGTCATCGTCGAGCTCGGTCCGTCCAAGGTAAGCTAGCCTCTAATCCCCGCTTAGGAATGGAGTATGCTTGATTTGTTGCTGGTTTGTATGGTAATCTAAGTAGATAGTTGATGAATGAGTAGGTTGGGCTAATCTAATAAGGTTAGTTTGATTGTGTTTGGCAAAAATGGGTTGGTTTTGGGTTGGGGTATTCAAAATGGGCCATGAAACTTGTGATGTGGGCTGCAATGATTGATTTGGGCATGTGAGAGACGGGCCGCGCGAGAGTTAATGGGCCTAGGGGTTTAATTCCAAGCCATTTGGGCCATAAACTAACTAATTGAACTTAAATTGTGATGGTGGGCCTCATGGACGAAAATCACAATTGAATGGGCCTAAATTATGATATTGGATATTAAAATATAAGGCCCAATAACGTACATGGGTTTAGGACAACAAAGTGGGTCTGAAATAGTCAAATTGGGCTTAATAGGCTAACTTTTAAAAATGGGCTTGGGCCTTGCACGAATTTAATTTATTAATGGGCCTAATTTATATACCTTAATTTAAGAAATAGATTATGGACCTTGGGCCGTGAAATAAACTTAAGACCCAATTAAACCTAAACCAATTTAGTGGGCCCTGACCTAAGCCAAGCCGAATTGAATAGAACCCAAGGGTACAATATAATACTCACCCTTTAATTGTGGATTACTAATTCCCTGGGAACTGACATGGGTCGCTGGGATTATCTGGATCGTATTCTAAATTCGTGGGTTTCCGAGATAACTTTGATTTCGACTGGCTTTACTTGGGGAACTGATGGTAGAGCACTAGGTCTATGTGATGCTTGATCTGATAAACGTAGCAAGTCACTCGTACGATTCTTGTTATGCTCTGTTCCCCGTACTTATGTACCATTACATGCATGCTCTGTGACTGAGTTGCTGTTTGCATACCATTTGGGCCCCGCATACATTGAGAGCATGGCATGAGTCACCAGAGATGTGACATGAGAAGGAGCCCCAGAGGCGTTGTTACGCGGGGAAATGGAGGGAAAAGGGAGTAGCCAACGTAAGGCGTCAGAGACGCAGTTGTGGCATTTGCCGAGTGGCACAGTGGGATGCGCCCTGATGGGAATTGGAGGGATAAGTTTGGCCAACGTAAGGCGTCAGAGACGCAGTTGTGGCATTTGCCGAGTGGCACTGTTGGATGGGCCCTGGTATGGGAATTGGAGTGATAGACGGGCATGATCCATTGGGATCCGTATGGCCGGTTGAGGCCTACATCAGTTTGCATATGGCATTATGTTGATTGTCTGTTATTGCCCGTCTGCCTGTATGATCCGCATTGCTGTGCGTTGCGCGTTTGCTTATACGTTGAGGGTTTGGTACCGAGGGGAAATTGAGAGTGTCCGAACCCTGGACCGTAAAAACCTAGTTTCTGGTTAGGTCCGAACCCACTAGTATACTTTATCCTACGCTGGGATTTGTGGTGAGCTTGCTGAGTCCTCGACTCACTGGCGGTGGTTGCCAACATTTCAGATCCCAGATTACCGTGATGGATGCACCCCAACACCTTTTGGACTCCCAGTGAAGGTAGAGATCGAGATTGGACACCGACCAAGAGGAGGATCCCGAGGACTGACTGTAGTGGGTGTCAGGTCCAGCTTTTGGAAAATGATCTGAGTGTAGGTGTTAGAGTCGTGCGTTGTATTTTCCTTTTTGGGGTCTGTACCTAACACCACTAATATTTATATAGTGATGTTTTGTGTATTCTCTTTTTGTGTACTACCCCATTATCCTATGTATGCATGTATGGGATTGGAGAATAGCTTCCGCAGGTGTAAGTTTAACTGACCGATGCCTCGCCTGGTTGCGATGGGTATCCTGGACCGTCGCGGGTCATAAACCAGGCGAGCGCGAGATAGCGATAAACGATATGAGTCGAGGGATGTCGCGGGCCCGTAGGGTTCGGGGCGTGACAATCGATCCTTCAACTCCTGAAAACTTTCATCGCACTTTGCAGTCCATTCAAACTTCGTCTCCTTCTTCAACAAGCGGGTCATCGGTGCGGCTATCACGGAGAACCTTTCCACGAAGCGTCTGTAGTATCCAGCCAATCCAAGGAAGCTTTGTACCTCAGTCACGGTTGTAGGCCTCGGCCACTTCTCTACTGCCTCGACCTTAGCTGGATCCACCGATATTCCTTCTCCAGATACGATGTGTCCAAGAAACGCCACTCTATTGAGCCAAAACTCACACTTGCTGAACTTGGCGTACAAGGAATGCTCCCTAGTGTCAGTAGAACAGTCCTCAAGTGTTCTTCGTGGTCTTCAGAATTCTTCGAGTACACCAGGATGTCGTCGATGAAGACTATCACCAATCGATCCAAAAACTCCTTGAACACCCTGTTCATCATATCCGTGAATGCGGCTGGGGCATTTGTCAATCCAAACGGCATGACGGTGAACTCGTAATGCCCATATCTCGTCCTAAAGGCAGTCTTCGGAACGTCCTCCTTCTTAATCCTTAGTTGGTGATAGCCTGTCCTTAGGTCTATCTTGGAGAACACACACGCTCCTTGAAGCTGATCAAACAGATCGTCAATCCTTGGTAGGGGATACTTGTTCTTAATGGTCACTTGGTTCAGCTGCCTGTAGTCGATGCACAGCCTTAGCGATCCATCCTTCTTCTTGACGAACAGCACCGGAGCTCCCCATGGTGAAGCACTGGGGCGGATAAATCATTTATCCAATAGCTCTTGCATCTGTACCTTCAGCTCCTTCAGCTCAGACAACGACATCCTATACGGTGCTTTAGAGATCGGCTCAGTCCCAGGTGCCAACTCAATCACGAATTCTACCTCACGCTCTGGTGGCAAGCCAGGCAATTCCTGAGGAAATACGTCTGGGTACTCTCTTACTGTTGGTACGTCCTCTAGCTTCACTTCTCGAGCCGAGGAATCTATCACTGATGCCAAAAATCCTAGGCAACCCTGATCCATCAGCTTGGTTGCTTCTAGCGCCGAAATCCAAGGGATCGACGTTCCTCCTCGATTTCCCTTAAATTCATACCCAGGGTGACCTACCGGGTTTAGCTGTATCACACTTCTACTACAGTCTATAACTGCCCCATGTCTAACTAACCAATCCATGCCAACAATTATGTCGAAATCAAACATGGGCAAAACGGCTAGATCGATTTCCTCCACTCTATCACCCAAGACTAACCTACACCCCTTACACCTTAGCATAATAATTACTCTATCCTTCAACGGGGTGGTTACATGTAGGGTCACATCCAAGAGTCTAACATTCAATCCAGCTAACTCAGCAAAACGTACAGATACAAAGGAGTGTGACGCTCCAGGATCAAACAAGGCATACGCAGCATGACCACAGAGAGAGACGGTACCTGTGATCACCCCTGGCGCGTTCTCAGCATCCTTGCGCGCCACTGCGTAAACTCGTCCTTGAGCAGGTGGACGGTTCTGATTTCCTTGAGGAGCATTGACTATCTACGACTGTTGTTGTGGCTGAAACGGGGGTCTCGGACCTCTCTTCGGGCAGTTTCTCTAGATGTGCCCCAACTGTCCACATCCAAAGCATCCACCAGTCTTCTTCGGGCAAGGGCTGTTCCCGTGCCTCCTGCCACAATCACGGCAGTTCTGACCCCCAGAGTATGATGGTTTTCCTAGGGTCCTTCTTGCAGGTGGAACGAACCTGCGGGTGTCCTTCATCGGCCTCTTGTCGAAATCTCTGAAGTTCCTCCCTGGTACAAACCGCGATCCAGATGCGGCAACCTTCTCTTGTAGGTCTCGCTCTATTGCCAGGGCCCTTTCATACATCTCGTTATAGTCTCTAAGTCCCGTGGCAATCAGCATACTCTTTAGTTCAGGCCTCAGTCCTTCTCTGAACCTTCTGGCCTTGTCCCATGGGTCCTCGATTAGCCTCCGTGCAAACTTGGATAACCTGGCAAACTCGCCTTCATACTGGTCCACTGTCATAGGTCCCTGGCGAAGCCTGATAAACTCCTCCATCTTCCTCTCCTGGGCTGCCTCGGAGAAGTATTTTTCATTGAACGCTGCGCAGAAAGCAGCCCAGTTCGGCCTCATGCCATCAGGGAAGACTCGCCCTCTGGTGGCCTTCCACCAATCATCAGCAATGCTCTGAAGCTGATATGTTGCCAGCGAAACCTTCTCTTCATCAGTGCATCCAAGCACTGCAAAGGCTTTCTCCAGCTACTCGATCCATAAGGCAGCTGTCTCAGGGCTGCAACTTCAAAAACTGCTCTACGATGTGATGAGTCGACGTCCTCCATTACCATGTCCATTACCTCCAATTGCCCCATTCGCAGCGGCCAAAGCGGCCTCAGCTGCTTGGGCTACAGTGGCAGCTCTCTCAGCAGCTTGCCTACCCATCAAGTTACTCACTTCAGTCAGAACCCTCATCATTTCTTCAATTCTCGGGTCTCCTTCAGGCGCAGGAGCCCTTGAACTCGATGCAGCAGCGCTGGGTCTTCTGCCCCTATTGCTCATCCTTCTATTTCTTTCTCACACCTATACCAAGTAAAATTCCTTTCAGGAATTTGATACCCTAAAACTAACAATCATGCTTTCGCCTACTGTCGCGTCTACTGACATGAATATGCATGTAAAGTTCGCTGCAGCTTTTAAATGTAATTGGACTCGGAAGACACCTAGACTCAACCCTGACGATGCCTAACCCAGGCCACTCTGTTCGCCACCTCAACTAGAAGCCTGCCAGGAGCCGCTCCTTGATCGGGTCTCTGCCCCGGCGACCACTCCCCGCCCTCATCATTTCTTGGTGCGAACAGTTGTCCTAAGTCACTCACCTCTAGAGAGAGCCCCATTCCACGTGTCCCATACCACGCTTCATTACAGTTTGTAGGCGTCCCGCCAGACTTGTCCCATACCAGGCTGACGGTACCCAGCCCAATAAAATATGATGCATGCACTTTTCAAACCCAAATCTTCATTTTAAATCGACTTCATTTTAAACCATTTTCTTTCGATGCAGAAACCATGCAATGCATGATGGTCAAGCAGCGCACGACAGCCGACTAGGCATACAAACACAAGCAGTATCACCTAGTAATCAAACAACCAGCAATCGGCACTCAAGCACCCAACTCACGGGGCTATGTTTTAGAACCTTACCTCAGGTCCTGACGCATCTGCAGATTAGTTAAAGACATCGCAGTCTATAGTCCTACCAGACCAATCATCTAACCCTGCAAGCACATGCGCCAATCAATTCATGCATTCTACCCTTCCTGATCCTTAGGTCTAGGGTCTATCTATCTAACTACCCAAATTCATCAGCCTTATCACTCCAATCCTCGAACGGTCTCGTATCGAGCTGACCTTGCTCTGATACCACTCGAATGGGGATGTCACGCCCCGAACCCCAATCGAGCCCGCGACATCCCGCTCATACATTTAAATTCTCTCTTGCACTCGCCTGGTCCATGCTACGCGACGGCCCAGGAGATTTTTCTTTCTCTGTCGCGACCAGACGGCGCGTCCGTTTAAAACCATCATAAGAACCTGCGGAAGCGTGCCTCCTAACCAAACATGCATGCATACGACACAGAGGGGTAGCGCGAACAAACGAACCATAAACAAACATCAATATATATGCATAACAAGCGTTAGGTACAAATCCCAAAAGAAAACCTCAACCTATGGTCAAGACACCTACGCTCACACTATCCAAAAGTCTACACCAGCAACAGTAGGACTCAGTCCTCCTCAGGCTCCTCCTCGGGATCCTCCTCGGGGTCCTCTTCTGGATCCTCCTTTGGGTCTTCCTCGTCGGTGTCCATGGCATCACCCTCCTCATGGCCGTCAATCTCGGAACGCCCTGGGGACGGCAACTCCTGCGGCGGGTCGGGATCGATCACCTGGCCGCCATACTCAGCAGGCTGCAGGAAGAACGGGTCCTCCTCCATAGGGATCGGAGAGTCCCTCTGGGGTCCCTCAAAACCATAAAGGCCCTCTCTAAACCACGCCTCGAACCTATGGGGTACAAGGTAGGGTCCACCCTGATCCACTAGTACAATCGTCACGTGCCTATGCCACATCGCAGCATGCATATCAAAATGGAGGGTGACCTGGGTATCCATCTGCACTGGTAATCCAAAAAGCATAGGGGGTGCTGCCATCACGGGTGTCCTGGATCTGAAAAAGAAGGGCAACCACCGCCCGTGAGTCGAGGACTCAGCAAGCTCACCACTAATCCTAGCGTACGATAGAGTATACTAGTGGGGTCGGTCCTATCCAGTAAACTAGGGTTTGTGGTCCAAGGTTCAGACGCTCTCAGTTACCCTCGGTACCAGACCCCCAACGCATAAGCAAACGCGCAAAGCATAGCAATGCAGATCGTACAACACAGACGGGCAAGAATAAATAGTCAGCCATAATGCCATATGCCAATGATGCAGGCCTCAACCGGCCATAACGGATCCCAATGGATCATGCCCGTCTATCTCTCCAATTCCCATTAGGGCTCATCCAACAGTGCCACTCGGTGTCACGCCCCGAACCCCCAATCGAGCCCGCGACATCCCGCTCATACATTTAAATTCTCTCTTGCACTCGCCTGGTCCATGCTACGCGACGGCCCAGGAGATTTTTCTTCCTTCGTCGCGACCAGACGGCGCGTCCGTTTAAAACCATCATAAGAACCTGCGGAAGCGTGCCTCCTAACCATACATGCATGCATACGACACAGAGGGGTAGCGCGAACAAACGAACCATAAACAAACATCAATATATATGGATAACAAGCGTTAGGTACAGACCCCAAAAGAAAACCTCAACCTATGGTCAAGACATCTACGCTCACACTATCCAAAAGTCTACACCAGCAACAGTAGGACTCAGTCCTCCTCAGGCTCCTCCTCGGGATCCTCCTCGGGTCCTCTTCTGGATCCTCCTCTGGGTCCTCCTCATCGGTGTCCATGGCATCGCCCTCCTCATGGCCGTCAATCTCGGAACGTCCTGGGGACGGCAACTCCTGCAGCAGGTCGGGGTCGATCACCTCGCCACCATACTCGGCTGGCTGCAAAAGGATCGGGTCCTCCTCCATAGGGATCGGAGCGTCTCTCTGGGGTCCCTCAAAACCATATAAACTCTCCCTAAACCATGCTTCAAACTTATGAGGTACAAGATAGGGTCCACCCTGATCTACCAACACGGTAGTCAGGTGCCTGTGCCACATCGTGGCATGCATGTCAAAATGAAGGGTAATCTGAGTATCCATCTGCACTGGTAATCCAAAAAGCATAGGAGGCACTGCCATCACGGGTGACCTGGATCTGTAAAATAAGGCAACCACCGCCAGTGAGTCGAGGACTCAGCAAGCTCACCACTAATCCTAGCGTAGGATAGAGTATACTAGTGGGGTTGGTCCTATCCAGTAAACTAGGGTTTGTGGTCCAAGGTTCAGACACTCTCAGTTACCCTCGGTACCAAACCCCCAACGCATAAGCAAAACGCGCAGAGCAATGCAAATCATACAACACAGACGGGCAAGAATAAACAGTCAGTCATAACGCCAGATGCCAATGATGCAGGCCTCGATCGGCCATAACGGATCCCAATGGATCATGCCCGTCTATCTCTCCAATTCCCATCAGGGCTCATCCAACAGTGCCACTCGGCAAATGCCACAACTGCGTTTCTGACGCCTTACGTTGGTTACTCCCTTTTCCCTCTATTTCCCCGCGTAACAATGCCTCTGGAGCTCCTTCTCATGTCACATCTCTGGTGACTCATGCCATGCTCTCAATGTATGCGGGGCCCAGACAGTTGCAAGTAGCAATTCAGTCACAGAGCATGCATGCAGTAGTGCATAAATATTGGAACAGTGCACATCAAAGAATCATACGAGCAACTCATTACGTTATCAGAACAGGTATAACGTAGGCCCAGTGCTCTACAATCAGTTTTTTTTTTCCCAAGTAAGCCCAACCTGTTTAACATTACCTCGGGAACCCACTAAATTGGAACTCGGTCCAGACAAACCCAGCAATCCAGTCGAACCCAGTAGCTAAGGTTAGTTCCCAGGGTATTAGTGACCCATGATTAATGATTTAGGGATTCAATAAGCCCTTGAGTTTAATTAAATTAGGTTTAGCTTAGGTTAGAACCCATTTAGTTTGTTTAGGTTCGAGTGGGCCTGAGGCCCATCCCAAGGTTCAAGGCCCATGAATTAATTCTAGAATCAAATATATGATTCAGGCCCATTATTATTATTAAATTCGAGTAGGGCCCAAGCCCATTTCCAAAAGTTAGTCAATTAAGCCCAATTTGACCATTTTAGGCCCAATTTGTTATCCTAGGCCATGTACAATATGGGCCTTATAATTTAATGTCCAAGATCATAATTTGGGCCCAATTAATTCCAATTTTCGTCCATATGTGGCCCATCATCCAGATTAGGTCCAATTTGATTTGTTTAGGCCCAATTAGTTTAGAATTAAGTCCCGGAGCCCAATAGAACCCTTCGGCCCATTAGATTACACGCCCACTCACCCATTCCAGCCCATGATTAATATTTCAAGGCCCATCTTAAATCTGAATTTTCATTTTCCAAGAAGCCCGATAAAACATGCTAGGCCCATAAGCTCATATAAGGTTAGTTTGGTCCAATTTAAGCCCCTAAGCCCATAGGTAACCTTAGGCCCACCTTCTACACGCCTCACCCATCAATTTGCAACCCACCAAATCAATTTCAAGGCCCAATACAATCTCTCCAAGCCCCACACGCACGGCCCATTATGCACATAAGATTAGCCTAGAGCCCATTAGGCTTAATTACACATATTACACTCTAATTACCACCAATAACCACTAATACCATAACCCCTACTCACATACCACTAGCCTAGGCCAAGATTAGAGGATGAACTTACCTATTTGGCCCGAGATTAGCTACGGGGACGGTGGGGCACTCCGGCGGCCGGTTCGGCGTTTCACGAGCACGGGGAGTAGGCGGCGGCTCACGGCTGTTCCGGCGTCCTTGCGAGGTTCCCAAGACCTAGACGAGTCGGTTCTAGGTGTTAGATGAGCTGGTGGTGGTGGCGGGACAAGCCGGAATGGCTCGAGCTCCTCCGGTGCACCACGACAACGACGACGATGAGAGGAGGAGCGGGCGGAGGGGGTTCCAACCGAGATGGTCTGGCCTTGAAAATGAAGGAAGGGACATCAAAGAA
>JAGVVM010018888.1:0-24146 GCA_019149425.1 Psidium friedrichsthalianum | reverse complement strand
AATCGGAGTCTGAACCCATGGGGTCGTTATTTCTTTATTTCCTTCTTGCAGGACTATTCTGCGGCCTTCGCCCTTTTCTTGGATGAACTGTTTCTCTAGAAAAGTGGCATGCCTGCTGACCTAAAACTCTTTGGTCATAATGGAAATAGAAGTAATACCCAAGACTTTCTCTTGGATATCCTATAAAACGACCCTATTCAGACCTTGCCTCCAACTTATCTGATTTCAGCTTTTTCACAAAAGTTAGACATCCCCAAATCCTAAGATGATTAAGACTTGGTTTCCTACTATACCACATCTGATATGGTGTGGTAGGGACAAACTTGGACCGCACTCTATTCAGTATGTATGCGGTAGTCTTTAGGGCATATCCTTAGAGATAGATGGGCAGGTCGGTGTAACTCATCATGGATCGCACCATATCTAATAGGGTACGATTCCTTCTTTTTGATACACCGTTATGTTCAGGAGTCCCTAGAGGTGTCCATTAGGATAATATGCTATTTTCCTTGAGATAATCCAGGAAACCAGTACTAAGGTATTCTCCTCCTCGATCTGATCGAAGGGCCTTAATACTCTTCCCTATTTATTTCTGAATTCCTTGAACTTTTCAAAAGATTCAGACTTGTACTTCATCAAGTACAAATACCCATACCTAAAATAGTCGTCGGTAAAGGTAATGAAGTATGAGAATCCACCACATACATCTATATGTATTAGTCCCAATATATTAGTGGCCCTCTCACTTTGACCCATGAATGGCGATTTGGTCATTTTTCCTTGAAGACAAGCTTCACAGGTTGAGTATGGTTCAAAACCAGATGGATTAATAAATCCATCATTGCTCAACTTATTAATTATGCCCTCTCCAATATGACCTAATCGGAGGTGCTATAAGTACTTGGGATTAGGACCATTGCTTTGGCATTTCTCAATGGCATTAATATTATTGTGCTTATTCGGATTGGTAATCGCATTATCAGACACGTTAATGGTGAAAAGACCATTGGTCAACTGGGCTGAACCAACGACCTTTCTATTATGAAAGATGGAACACATGTCGTCTGTAAAGGAGAATTCATAACTCTATCTTATTAGACGAGATACAGATATTATATTCCGTACAGCTCTTTCATAATACAAGCAGTTTGATAACATCATTACACATATCCACCAGGCAAAAGTACATGACAAGTCCTTATAGCTATGGCAGCAACTGTTGCTCTATTCGCAAAAGTTAGGACCGTCTCATTTTGCACCAGCATCCGGCTAATTTCCAAATTCTGCAACGACATACAAATGTGTGACGTCGCACCTAAATTTAGAACCCATAAGTTGGATTGTGAACTTACCATAAGATTAGTTTCAATAAGCACTGAGATCATACCTCCACGGGGATGGTCCTTTTGCTTAACCTTTAAGCTAGCGAGGTACTTTTTACAGTTCCTCTTCCAGTGCCCCTCGGCCCCGCAGTAATGATAGGTCCCTTTGTCCTCTTTGGCTTTCACACAACTTTCTTGAACATTTTATTCCTTTTCGAAGAAGTCTTACTCTTCGAGGAAGACGGTTCAATAATGGCCATTACATTTAGCCTTTTGCTGTGTATTTCCTTCTCATATACCACTAACATACTATGAAGTTCTGCCAAAGTCTTATGCATGTGGTAATTCTGAATAAAGCTTGAGAAGGACTCAGGCAAGGACTGGAGGATCAAATCCACAGCTAGCTCATTATCCATAATGAGGTCCAGCCTTGCAAGCTATTTAATGTGCTAGATCATCTTGAGAACATGATTATTGACAGAGGCACCCTTTGGCATCTTCATGCGATAAAGCGCCTTGGATATCTCATATCTGGCGGTCCGACTATTCTCATCAAAGAACTTTTTCAGATGAAGAATAATTGACCCTGCCCTATCCATGTTTTCGTATTTCCTCTGGAATTCATTACTCATTGACGCCAACATGTAAGACCTAACCTTTAGGTCGTTGTTGACACTTGATTTTTGGCCAATTTTTATTTTAGAAATTTTTAGAAAATCCATAACAAATTTAGAAAATTGAAAAATCAACTTTGGGGACCTTAGTTTGGCCTAGGGAACCAATTTTGAGCAAAAAATAATTTTCCATATTTTTCATATTTTTCTACATTTTATTTTCAAAAATTCAAAAAAAAAAAATCAATAAAATTTGAGAAAATTGAAAAATCAACTTTGGGGACCTCAGCCTAGCCTAGAGAACCAATTTTGAGCAAAAAATAATTTTCCTTATTTTTGGCATTTTTAATATTTTTCAGAACTTAGGAAAATAATGGAAAATTAATAATAAAAAAAATAGTATTTGAAGCCAAAAAATTGAAAAAATAGTCAATATTTTTATTTTAATTTTATCTTCATTTTGGATGAATAAATTTTGAAAAATACAATCTGGAATTTAGGGTTCCTTTGTTAATTTCTTTTTTAGATTATTTAAATAATTCTAGAAATTCCATTTTAAATTTTAAATTTTCCATTTTCACATTTTTAGAGTCGTGTCATCTTCCTCTATTTTTCAAAATTAAAATCCAGTCCAAAAGCCCCATGAATTGTCCAATTTCGCTAAAAAGGACCAGAATGCAATTTTTGATTTTTCAAATTAGTCCATAAAAACACTAAAAATGAAATTAAAAATTTTGTAGGAACTAAATTGAAAATCAAGGCACGTCACCCCCTAGATTTTGACCTCCTGAATCCATTGGTAGTGTCAATTTTTGCAGAAAAGGCCATTAAGACTTTGGATTTTGCAAAATGGGTCCTCGAGTCAAATTTAAAATTTGGGGTTTTTCTGCAAGTTCTTTGGAAATTCAAGAGGAAAAACTGTTTCTTGATGAAAATAATTCTCCCGGACCCAATTTTGAGATTAATTTTGCGAAATTTTGGCGAAATTATGGTCAATTCTCTTTTTTTTAGTCGGATGGGTCAACCGGGTCGAGTTGACCCGACCCAGTCAACCCATTAACCCGACAGACCCAGAACCATTTCTGGTTTCCCATCCTCCCACGCGAATGGAGGTTGCCTGAGCTCCAATGCTCGCCTGAGCTTTGGCGACCCAGCCGGAATTTTGCCCGGCGACGACGTGCCAAACGGCATGTGGTTTCGTCGCCGGGCACGCGAGCGGCCTCCAACAAAATGCCCGCTCGTAAACCAGATTTTCGAATTTTTTTAGTGCTAATCAAGGCAGATTCTAAGAGATTCTTGGTTAATTCGAATGTAGATTTAACAAAACAATCTCGATGATCTTAGGAGGAGGTTATACGATTCAGGTCGGGTTTAAAAGGGGAGGGAGAGCTCGAGTTTGGGGGACTTTTGGCCGAAGTGAAATTGGACTGCAATCGAAAAATTGGAGGAATTGTGAGGAAGGGAAGGTGCAAAACCACTTCGGGAAAGTCACTGAAGCCCACCGGAGTCATCCTATACCAACTTCAGAGTTCGCCGTCGCTCAAAAAGGTGAGTCCCATTTTCGAGCTTAGCTCGGGCCTCCAATGGCAACTTCCTAATCTAGCCTTAATTCTTGCCCTTTTTGTGTGCATTTTACTCCTCTTATACTCCTGACCATCTTCCCATCTTCATTTTGCATCGATATCGCATGTAAACCCGAGTCGAAAACCCAACCCTAGTTCATTCTGTCACGACCTGGTTAGGGTAATCTGGCGATTTAAAGCTTGATCAGGACGCCAGGTAAGTCTCCTGAACTCTCTATGATGCTCTCCGTCCAAGGAATTGAATAGTTATGCTCTAGTTTAGATGATTGAGCCGCCATGGTTGCCGTTTGTAAATGCTTCGATTGTTTCGATTCAGCCGTGGGATTTGATTGATTTTTAGATATATTGATCTCTGAGTCTAGACGAATCGATTGAGACCAGTTTCGTGTCGTTTGATTGAGATCACACCGTCAGATCACCGTCGGTGAGCGGGAGCGGTTCATCCAGTGTTAGCTCGAGGAAGAAGACGAGCCCAGTCAGCTGTTTGACCTGGTCAACAGCTGACGTGGCACTGACGTGGAAACCCATGTCATCGGCCACGTCAGCATGTTGACCTGGTCAAACGCTGACATAGATGACACGTCGGCTGTTATTAAACGAATAAGATATAATAATATATTTTGATCGGACAGCTAGGATAAGTCTAAGGTTCAATCTCGGCCGTAAGTTTAGTATAAAGAATGGACGGTCGAGATCCAACCCTGGATTAAATTTCCACCGTAGATCCTTCTGCGTAGATCGGACGCCCGTGGGTCAGCCATGTGGCACCTGTCTGACCGTTAGATTAGAAATAGGCAGAATCTGAATAAAAATAGAATAAAAATTGAAAAGAAATTCAAAAATTCAAAAAAACTTCCCTAAAACTACGTCGTTTCGCTGCTGGGTGGTCCATTTGTGTCCTGGGCCGGGTTTGGTCAATGGGCCGGGTCTATTCAACCCTGTCCGTAAAACAAAAATAGAATAATAAAAAATAATAATAATCGAGAAAATCAAATAAAAATTAAAAAAAAATAATAAAAAAATAATAGAAAACTAACAAAGTCGAAATGGTGTCGTTTTAGGCGTAGGGTTTTAGGATTCGGTTCGGGTCATTGGGCCGGGTCGACCCGACCCGGTCCGTAGAATTAAATTGAAATAAAAAATGAAAATAATAAAGAAAATAAAAAAAAAAATAAAAAAATCAGGAAAAATCGTAAAAAAAATTAGGAAAATCTTAAAAAAGTTAGAAAATTAGGAATAGTGGGAAAATAGGAAAATGACAATAAAATAAAATAGGAAAATTAATAAAAAAGGTCCATAAAAATCATAAAAATTTTTCAGAAAATATAAAAAATAATAACAGGGAAATTTTGAATAAATGAATAGGTAAATAGAAATAGAAAATAAAATTTAAAAAAAATCAGAAAATTTCAAGAAATACAAAAATAAAAAAATAAAATAAATAAAATAAATTCTAGAAAATTTTGGGAAATTCTAGAAAAATTCCAAAGAATCAAAAATAGGGAAAAATCCCTCAAAATCACAAAAATTTTAAAAAAATTCTAGAAAAAATAAAAAATAAAAAAACTAGAAAATGTCCAAAAACATGGAAAAATTCAGAAAAACCAAAAAACAAATCCAGAAAAATTCCCAAAAATTCTAAAAATCAAAGAAAAACCATGCCCAACTAGTTTGACCCCTTTTCGCACTTTTGACCTCCCGAGCCCTAGGAAATTACCATTTTGCCCTTCCTGCCGACTTGACCCAAATTTTTCCAATTACTCTAGAATTTAGTTGGTATTTCCCCTACATCTCTGAGGCTCCTCTAGGCTCATTTTGATTTGTCTTTACTTGACTTGATGTGATTCTTTTATTTATTGATTGTGCAATTATTTCTTAATTGCATTGATCAATAAATTTCCGCTCGCATGAAGTCAAGTTAAGACAAATCAAAATGAGCCTAGAGGAGCCTCAGAGATGTAGGAAATACTCAACTAAATTCTAGAGTAATTGGAAAAATTTGGGTCAAGTCGGCAGGAAGGGCAAAATGGTAATTTCCTAGGGCTCGGGAGGTCAAAAGTGCGAAAAGGGGTCAAACTAGTTGGGCATGGTTTTTCTTTGATTTTTAGAATTTTTGGGAATTTTTCTGGATTTGTTTTTTGGTTTTTCTGAATTTTTCCATGTTTTTGGACATTTTCTAGTTTTTTTATTTTTTATTTTTTCTAGAATTTTTTTAAAATTTTTGTGATTTTGAGGGATTTTTCCCTATTTTTGATTCGTTGGAATTTTTCTAGAATTTCCCAAAATTTTCTAGAATTTTTTTTTTATTTTTATTTTTTTATTTTTGTATTTCTTGAAATTTTCTGATTTTTTTTGAAATTTTATTTTCTATTTCTATTTACCTATTCATTTATTCAAAATTTCCCTGTTATTATTTTTTATATTTTCTGAAAATTTTTTATGATTTTTATGGACCTTTTTTATTAATTTTCCTATTTTATTTTATTGTCATTTTCCTATTTTCCCACTATTCCTAATTTTCTAACTTTTTTAAGATTTTCCTAATTTTTTTTACGATTTTTCCTATTTTTTTATTTTTTTTTTATTTTCTTTATTATTTTCATTTTTTATTTCAATTTAATTCTACGGACCGGGTCGGGTCGACCCGGCCCAATGACCCGAACCGAATCCTAAAACCCTACGCCTAAAACGACACCATTTCGACTTTGTTAGTTTTCTATTATTTTTTTTTATTTTTTTTTAATTTTTATTTGATTTTCTCGATTATTATTATTTTTTATTATTCTATTTTTGTTTTACGGACGGGTTTGAATAGACCCGGCCCATTGACCAAACCCGGCCCAGGACACAAATGGACCACCCAGCAGCGAAACGACGTAGTTTTAGGGAAGTTTTTTTTGAATTTTTGAATTTCTTTTCAATTTTTATTCTATTTTTATTCAGATTCTGCCTATTTCTAATCTAACGGTCAAACAGGTGCCACATGGCTGACCCACGGGCGTCCGATCTACGCAGAAGGATCTACGGTGGAAATTTAATCCAGGGTTGGATCTCGACCGTCCATTCTTTATACTAAACTTACGGCCGAGATTGAACCTTAGACTAATCCTAGCTGTCCGATCAAAATATATTATTATATCTTATTCGTTTAATAACAGCCGACGTGTCATCTATGTCAGCGTTTGACCAGGTCAACATGCTGACATGGCCGATGACATGGGTTTCCACGTCAGCGCCACGTCAGCTGTTGACCAGGTCAAACAGCTGACTGGGCTCGTCTTCTTCCTCGAGCTAACACTGGATGAACCGCTCCCGCTCACCGACGGCGATTGACGGTGTGATCTCAATCAAACGACACGAAACTGGTCTCAATCGATTCGTCTAGACTCAGAGATCAATATACCTAAAAATCAATCAAATCCCACGGCTGAATCGAAACAATCGAAGCATTTACAAACGGCAACCATGGCGGCTCAATCATCTAAACTAGAGCATAACTATTCAATTCCTTGGACGGAGAGCATCATAGAGAGTTCAGGAGACTTACCTGGCGTCCTGATCAAGCTTTAAATCGCCAGATTACCCTAACCAGGTCGTGACAGAATGAACTAGGGTTGGGTTTTCGACTCGGGTTTACATGCGATATCGATGCAAATGAAGATGGGAAGATGGTCAGGAGTATAAGAGGAGTAAAATGCACACAAAAAGGGCAAGAATTAAGGCTAGATTAGGAAGTTGCCATTGGAGGCCCGAGCTAAGCTCGAAAATGGGACTCACCTTTTTGAGCGACGGCGAACTCTGAAGTTGGTATAGGATGACTCCGGTGGGCTTCAGTGACTTTCCCGAAGTGGTTTTGCACCTTCCCTTCCTCACAATTCCTCCAATTTTTCGATTGCAGTCCAATTTCACTTCGGCCAAAAGTCCCCCCAAACTCGAGCTCTCCCTCCCCTTTTAAACCCGACCTGAATCGTATAACCTCCTCCCAAGATCATCGAGATTGTTTTGTTAAATCTACATTCGAATTAACCAAGAATCTCTTAGAATCTGCCTTGATTAGCACTAAAAAAATTCGAAAATCTGGTTTACGAGCGGGCATTTTGTTGGAGGCCGCTCGCGTGCCCGGCGACGAAACCACATGCCGTTTGGCACGTCGTCGCTGGGCAAAATTCCGGCTGGGTCGCCAAAGCTCAGGCGAGCATTGGAGCTCAGGCGACCTCCATTCGCGCGGGAGGATGGGAAACCAGAAATGGTTTTGGGTCTGTCGGGTTAATGGGTTGACTGAGTCGGGTCAACTCGACCCGGTTGACCCATCCGACTAAAAAAAAGTGAATTGACCATAATTTCGCCAAAATTTCGCAAAATTAATCTCAAAATTGGGTCCGGGGGAATTATTTTCATCAAGAAACAGTTTTTCCTCTTGAATTTCCAAAGAACTTGCAGAAAAACCCCAAATTTTAAATTTGACCGAGGACCCATTTTGCAAAATCCAAAGTCTTAATGGCCTTTTCTGCAAAAATTGACACCACCAATGGATTCAGGAGGTCAAAATCTAGGGGGTGATGTGCCTTGATTTTCAATTTAGTCCCTAGAAAATTTTTAATTTCATTTTTAGTGTTTTTAGGGACTAATTTGAAAAATCAAAAATTGCATTCTGGTCCTTTTTAGCGAAATTGGACAATTCATGGGGCTTTTGGACTGGATTTTAATTTTGAAAAATAGAGGAAGATGACACGACTCTAAAAATGTGAAAATGGAAAATTTAAAATTTAAAATGGAATTTCTAGAATTATTTAAATAATCTAAAAAAAGAAATTAACAAAGGAACCCTAAATTCCAGATTGTATTTTCAAAATTTATTCATCCAAAATGAAGATAAAATAAAAATAAAAATATTGACTATTTTTTCAATTTTTTGGCTTCAAATACTATTTTTTATTATTAATTTTCCATTATTTTCCTAAGTTCTGAAAAATATTAAAAATGCCAAAAATAAGGAAAATTATTTTTTGCTCAAAATTGGTTCTCTAGGCTAGGCTGATGTCCCCAAAGTTGATTTTTCAATTTTCTCAAATTTTATTGATTTTTTTTATGAATTTTTGAAATATAAAATGTAGAAAAATATGAAAAATATGGAAAATTATTTTTTGCTCAAAATGTGGCCAAACTAAGGTCCCCAAAGTTGATTTTTCAATTTTCTAAATTTTTATGGATTTTTCTAAAAATTTCTAAAAATAAAAATGGCCAAAATCAAGTGTCAACAACGACCTAAAGGTTAGGTCTTACATGTTGGCGTCAATGAGTAATGAATTCCAAAGGAAATACGAGAACATGGATAGGGCAGGGTCAATTATTCTTCATCTGAAAAAGTTCTTTGATGAGAATAGTCGGACCGCCAGATATGAGATATCCAAGGCGCTTTATCGCATGAAGATGCCAAAGGGTGCCTCTGTCAATAATCATGTTCTCAAGATGATCTAGCACATTAAAGAGCTTGCAAGGTTAGACCTCATTATGGATAATGAGCTAGCTGTGGATTTGATCCTTCAGTCCTTGCCTGAGTCCTTCTCAAGCTTTATTCAGAATTACCACATGCATAAGACTTTGGCAGAACTTCATAGTATGTTAGTGGTATATGAGAAGGAAATACATAGCAAAAGGCCAAATGTAATGGCCATTATTGAACCGTCTTCCTCGAAGAGTAAGACTTCTTCGAAAAGAAATAAAAGTTCAAGAAAGTTATGCGAAAGCCAAAGCGGACAAAGGGACCTATCATTACTGCGGGGCCGAGGGGCACTGGAAGAGGAACTGTAAAAAGTACCTCGCTAGCTTAAAGGTTAAGCAAAAGGACCATCCCCGTGGAGGTATGATCTCAGTGCTTTTTAAACTAATCTTATGGTAAGTTCACAATCCAACTTATGGGTTCTAAATTTAGGTGCGACGTCACACATTTGTATGTCGTTGCAGAATTTGGAAATTAGCCGGATGCTGGTGCAAAATGAGACGGTCCTAACTTTTGCGAATAGAGCAACAGTTGCTGCCATAGCTATAAGGACTTGTCATGTACTTTTGCCTGGTGGATATGTGTAATGATGTTATCAAACTGCTTGTATTATGAAAGAGCTGTACGGAATATAATATCTGTATCTCGTCTAATAAGATAGAGTTATGAATTCTCCTTTACAGACGACATGTGTTCCATCTTTCATAATAGAAAGGTCGTTGGTTCAGCCCAGTTGACCAATGGTCTTTTCACCATTAACGTGTCTGATAATGCGATTACCAATCCGAATAAGCACAATAATATTAATGCCATTGAGAAATGCCAAAGCAATGGTCCTAATCCCAAGTACTTATAGCACCTCCGATTAGGTCATATTGGAGAGGGCATAATTAATAAGTTGAGCAATGATGGATTTATTAATCCATCTGGTTTTGAACCATACTCAACCTGTGAAGCTTGTCTTCAAGGAAAAATGACCAAATCGCCATTCATGGGTCAAAGTGAGAGGGCCACTAATATATTGGGACTAATACATATAGATGTATGTGGTGGATTCTCATACTTCATTACCTTTACCGACGACTATTTTAGGTATGGGTATTTGTACTTGATGAAGTACAAGTCTGAATCTTTTGAAAAGTTCAAGGAATTCAGAAATAAATAGGGAAGAGTATTAAGGCCCTTCGATCAGATCGAGGAGGAGAATACCTTAGTACTGGTTTCCTGGATTATCTCAAGGAAAATAGCATATTATCCTAATGGACACCTCTAGGGACTCCTGAACATAACGGTGTATCAAAAAGAAGGAATCGTACCCTATTAGATATGGTGCGATCCATGATGAGTTACACCGACCTGCCCATCTATCTCTAAGGATATGCCCTAAAGACTACCGCATACATACTGAATAGAGTGCGGTCCAAGTTTGTCCCTACCACACCATATCAGATGTGGTATGGTAGGAAATCAAGTCTTAATCATCTTAGGATTTGGGGATGTTTAACTTTTGTGAAAAAGCTGAAATCAGATA
Organism: Psidium friedrichsthalianum; assembly: GCA_019149425.1. Lineage (NCBI taxonomy): Eukaryota > Viridiplantae > Streptophyta > Magnoliopsida > Myrtales > Myrtaceae > Psidium > Psidium friedrichsthalianum. The sequence goes on along the minus strand of JAGVVM010018888.1, from coordinate 13,596 downwards.
AGTTGGAGGCAAGGTCTGAATAGGGTCGTTTTATAGGATATCCAAGAGAAAGTCTTGGGTATTACTTCTATTTCCATTATGACCAAAGAGTTTGGGTCAGCAGGCATGCCACTTTTCTAGAGAAACAGTTCATCCAAGAAAAGGGCGAAGGCCGTAGAATAGTCCTGCAAGAAGGAAATAAAGAAATAACGACCCCATGGGTTCAGACTCCGATCTCTGATTTAGTGAGAGTTTCAGACACACCGCCTCTTAGAAGGAGTTTGAGAGTGTCTCATCCTCTTGAACGTTACTGTCACGCCCCGAACCCTGCGGGCCCGCGAACATCCCTCGGCTCATACAACAACCCTGCGTGCGCCTGGCTTACGATCAGCGATGGCCCAAGATGTCCATCGCGGCCAGATGACGCCTCGAGAAACATAACCTACGGAAGCGAGCCTTCTATCCATACATGCATACATACGAATAAAGGGGTAGTACGTGCGAGAAGAAATAAAGCACAACACATCATTATATATATATATATATATATATATATATATATGAACGAGCGTTAGGTACAGACCCCCAAAAGAAAACGTACACTATGGTCCAAAATCCTACGCTCTGACCACCTAGACTCGACATCAGGTGCGGTCACTCCTACGGCTCCTCCTCGGGGTCGTAGTCTGCCTAGGGGTCGTCATCCTCCTCTGGATCTACATCCATATCTTCGTCCTCCTCGTGGCCGTCGATCTCCATGCGACCTGGGGACGGCAGCCCTACTATCGGGTCGGGGTCCACCACCTCGCTTCCATATACAGCGGGTCGAAGGAGTCCAGGGTCATCCTCCATAGGTATGGGAACGTCGCGGAGGGGTCCCTCAAAACCAAACATGCCCTCTCTCATCCAGGCCTCGAATCTATAGGGGACAAAGAGTGGGCTACCCTGATCCACCCATATGGTGGTCAGTCGCCGCTCCCAGAGGGTAGCGTCCTCATCCACGTGCTGGGTGATCTCGGTCTCTTTCTGCACGGGCAATCCAAAAAGTGTAGGGGGCGCGGCCATCACTGGCGTCCGGGATCTGTAAACATGGCAACCACCGCCAGTGAGTCGAGGACTTAGCAAGCTCACCACTAATCCTAGCGTAGGATAGAGTATACTAATGGGTTCGGTTCTATCCAGTGGTCTAGGGTGTTTGGTCGCCTCACTCGGGCACTTTCACTCACTATGGGTACCAACCTCAGAGTGCGAACAAGTCAGGTATACGCAGTAATGTGATAAGATCATCATATATAATATAGACGGGCAATCAACAGTCAATATCAGCACCCAACAAGCCATAACAGATGCACAACTCAGCCCGACTCAATCGATCCCATTGGATCCTGCTCGCGTCTCATACGTATTAGGCTCGTGCCTCAACCCGCGTGTGGTACGCCTCAGGTTGGCACGCTTGTCTCTCCACTTCCCTGCGTAAAAACGCATCAGGGCCAACCTCCCGGCTTATCGCTCCAATTCCCCGCGTAAACACGCATCAGGGCCCATCCAACCAACTTATCTCTCCAATTCCCCGCGTAACACGCGTCAGGGCCCATCCAACCCTTGTCACCCCTCACAGTGACCCATGCCATGCTCACAACGTATTGTACTCAGACAATTTCAAACAATGTATCTATCACAGAGCAGGCAATTACGGAGTTTCACATGCAAAGAACATAGCGATTTGAGGAATAATTCGATCAACTCACGTTCATCAGGATGAGCTATATGTGAATCCAATACCCCACAAGCAGATTCTCGATCATCTGAATTCGGTCAGGTATTCCTCATTTCCTTTCAGTAAGATCATCGGTTTCCCCTTAGGAAGTCTCAAGAAGCCCGATAATAACGGATACCATTCTTGGAAACCATCTACTTCGGAACCCGGTCCTATCAGGCCCAATGACCCGGTCCAAGCCCAGTCTCTATTATCAGTCCCCGGCCCATCAACGGCCCATAATTGGTATCTTAGAATACTTTTGGGTTTTATTAAATTAGATTAAGCCCGGACTAAGGCCCAATGGGTACCTCTCTTAATTCAAGCCCATTTAGTTGGGTTAAGCCCAATTGGGTCTAAGGCCCATTTACCTTATCTAAAGCCCACAATTTGTTATTAAAATTTAATTAAATTGAGGCCCATTATTATATAGATTTTCGTGCAAGGCCCAAGCCCAATCTTCCACTTAAGCCCATTAAGCCCATTTCCACATACTTAGGCCCAATTTCAATCCCTAAGCCCATATACATTATTGGGCCCTAAATTTTTGCATTTGAATCCATATTTGCAGCCCAATTAACACTCATTTTCGTCCATTGACAAGCCCATTAGCACATCTTAGGTCCATAAGCCCATATGTGGTTAGTTTAGCCTAAATTAGGTCCCCAAGCCCAATAATTTCACATGGCCCATCTCTCACACGCCTAAACCCGTCATTGGCAGCCCACATTCAACATTTCAAGGCCCAATTTACTTCCTCATTGCCCCACACGCTCGGCCCAACATGATAGCCCACTTTAGTTTAATGCCCATTAACCAAAATCACCCATAATCATCATAATTTCACACTTAAATCCCTAAACTAGTCAACCACACATGTATAAACCATTCCTAAACTACGATTAGGAGTGTGGCTTACCTAAAATGGGTTGTAGTCGGCGACGAAAATGAGGAGGCTCACGGCGGCCGAAATGGGTCACGGCCAAGGGAGGAAAGTGGTGGCTGTCCCGGTGGTTTCCACGGCTTCAAGGGTCCTAATGAGACGTTTCAAGATGTTAGAATGACTGAGGGAACGGGTGGAATGAGCTTGGGCAGCCCGGTTACACAGTGGAGCGACGGCGAAGAGAGAAAGCACGAGAGAGAGAGAGAGAGCGGGCTGGTCGGGGTTCCTCGGGCTTCAAATGCCACGAGAAATGAAAGGAGAAGGGGCCAAGAGACTTACCAAGAGGAGATGAGGCGTTGGTGGCGCCGGTGGAGGCTGGACGATGGCGGAACGGCGACGGCAAGGGCGGCGTTTGGGCGGACGAACGGCGGAGGAGCAAGAGAGGAAGAAGAGAAGAAAATGAAGAAGAAGATGGAGGAGGGAATGGCCGGCCGAATTATAGGGGTGAGGGAGAGAGAGATTATAAGAAATAAATTAAAGAAAATAAGGTTTATAATGGGTTAGGTGTACTTGACATGTACTTGGACAAGATTGAGTGAGATTGATGTGATTGTCTTGGGAATTGTGCCGATGATGTGTTTGATTGATTGATGTGACACTTGATTGATGTGACACTTGATTTGACTTGCCTCGATTTGCGTGCCAAATGCACCGATCAGGTCCCGAGCGTGAACGAATTTCAGAATGAATTTGGTTTCGTTCTACCGTATTCGCTCTCAAATAATCCTATTTGGTCTCATTCTAAGGATTGAGCATTTACCGGGGGCATTTCGGAAATTTTCCATTCACGTCTTGCTTCTCGACGTGCACCGGCTGTCTACCCTTCGGGCGACGTTTCTGAAACTGAATCCATTCCTCTATTGTGGTTATCTTACTAATTCGATTGTCCAGTATCGGATTTCATTTCGTGGTCGATTTCATTAAATACCGACTCTGTCGAATTTTCAGACCAACGGGCGGCTGTTTGGGAAAATTTCCTAGGTAGCCTTTCCCCTTCGGTTAGTCGTCCCAGGGTAGCTAATCCTGAGTGAGCGTCGATCAGAGTGTACTAATGAAGTGTTTCCATTCATTTAGAAATTTCGATAATTGGGTCGAATTTTCAGACTGTCACAGTTACTATGGGAATTTGGTTGATGAAATACAGCCGCTGTTTATAGTAAATGATGGCGATTAACCAAATGATCCTGAGTCATATACAGAGGCTATGTCAAATAAAGATTCTGACAAATGGCTTGAGGCCATGAAATCTGAAATGGACTCGATGTATTCCAATGATGTATGGACATTAGTTGACCCACCTGAAGGTATCGTATCTATAGGCTGCAAATGAATCTTTGAGAGAAAGATCAATGCAGAGGGTCAAGTTGGAACATACAAGGCTAGATTGGTGGCGAAAGGTTATTGCCAAAGAGAAGGTATTGATTATGATGAAACCTTCTCTCCAGTCGCCATACTGAAGTCTATCAGGGTTTTATTGGCCATAGTTGCACACTTAGACTATAAGATATTCCAAATGGACGTCAAAACGGTGTTCGTTAATGGATTTCTTGAAGAAGATATCTATATGGAACAGTCCCCTGATTTTGAGTCCAAAGGCGAAGAGCATAAGGTGTGCAAGCTTAAAATGTCCATCTATGGACTAAAACAAACCTCCAGGAGCTAGAACATCCGATTCGATGAAGTGATCAAATCGTTTAGTTTCACGAAGAATCCGGATGAGCCCTGTGTGTATAAGAAGCTCAGTGGGAACGCTATTACGTTCCTAGTCCTATATGTGGATGATATATTGCTGATTGGTAATGATATGCCAATGCTATCATCCATTAAGCTATTCTTGTCGCAGAAATTCTCCATGAAGGACTTAGGAGAGGCCACCTATATTTTAGGCATTAGGGTCTATAGAGATAGATCCAAACGATTGCTTGGCCTCTCACAGTCCACGTACATAGATAAAGTGTTGAAAAGGTTCAACATGAAGTATTCCAAAAGAGGGTTGTTACCCTTTAGACATGGAATATGTCTTTCTAAGGGGCAGTGTCCTAAGACCCCTGAAGAGAGACAGAAAATAACAAAGATACCATATGCTTCGGCCATTGGCAGCATAATGTATGCTATGTTATGTACGAGACTTGATATTGCTTATGCTGTGAACATCACAAGCAGATATCAGTCGGATCCAGGTGAAGAACACTGGATCGCGGTTAAGAACATCCTCAAGTACTTGAGAAGGACTATGGATCTGTTCTTGATATATGGAGAAGTAGATTTTAAAGTTGAGGCATATACAGACTCTGATTTCCAATCAGATCCTGATGACTTTAAGTCAACATCTGGGTTTGTATACATAATGAATGGTGGAGCAATTAGCTGGAAAAGTTACAAGTAAAGTATAACTGCTGATTCCACCACTGAAGTAGAGTATGTCGCAGCTTTAGAAGCCTGCTATCCAAGAGCCGATCCCATTGTTTTGCGACAACAGTGGAGCGATCGCTCAAGTAAAAGGAACCAAGGTCTCACCACAAGTCCAAGCATATCGAAAGGCGCTTCCATCTCATTCGAGAGATCGTTGGGAGAGGCGACATCGCCGTGTAGAAAATCGCTTTCGCGGATAACATAGTGGATCCCTTCACTAAAGCGTTACCCCAGGCTGTATATGAGAAACACATTAGTAGAATGAGTTTAAGATATCAGAATGGTTGGCTTTAGTGCAAGTGGGAGGTTGTTAGGAGTATGCCCTAAAGCAACCATGTGATGGTCACATGTATAGCATAGATATTGTACTATTGATATTGTATTAATGACAAGACGCAAGTTTATTCATCTTGTCCCTTTAATTTAGATGAATAAAGTCCATTAGGTCAGTTGAAACTGATACCTATTCTTGAGGCGTCAAGAATATGTGTGATGGGTCATCAGTTAGTTTCTGATATTCAAATTGGTTCTCGGTCGAAAGATCGTGGATTGAGCATCCATGATTGCAGCCTCGCTATTGAGCATTGGATGCCCATTAGGGATGACGAGTTACAAGTCATCGAACGTTAGACGTCTAAGCTAGAACACAGGTGTTCGTATCGAAACGAGTTCGATCGAATCCACTAAACGTGGAAAGAACGATTAACTAATATGGAGGCTTCGTGCTTGGTCAATGTCTTAATCGCTCTTGGCTTTGGTGTGTTAGTGGTCCTCAAACCTGAGCCACGATGCTGGCTTGTATATTGAATGGCTGTGGTTCATAGGTACGATATTAGCCGATCATTGATCTGCCTCTGTACATGATGGTCACAGTCCTCCATACACGATGTCACAGGCATGGGCAACAGTTGGGATTTATCTCCTCATATTAGATGAGGTTAATGTCCTATGTGATCTATGTGGACGGTGCATTAGAAAGTTATTGGCAAAGGCAGAAGTCGAGAGGAGTCTCGACGTATGCACGTCAGATAGATTTGTGCATATGGATCGAATTTGGGGTCGACTCAGATATCCATGACCCTCATTTGATCGGGACATGGTAAGACAGAAGGACTGAATAACATCGAACAAGGCTAACAGGTTCACTTTTGTCCTCGTACTTTATTCTGATTGGGTAACCATGATATTGCTAGACGTCACTCATGGATTGTGGGATCTAAGGATTGATTTGGGATGATCAATCCTTGAGAAATCTCACCATCTAGTTTCAGGAGTAAACTGAGAGATGTCACACAGCCTCTAATCGACATCTGGCGACGTCCATAACAAAGACGAGATCGTGAGAATGCGATAGGACTATTTGGATAGTCAAAAGGAGTTAAAACAGATTGGACTTGTTTACTCCTACTAAAGCTCACTAAAGGACGAAAGAGATGACACATGCATGACATCATGATGATGATGTCAGATGGATGATGTAATGATACCTGCAATCATCGTTGGATAAGATTTGTTATCCAAAAGAAAGGATAAGAAAGGTTATCCTCTAGAAAGTCAAAAGTATGATAAGATTTTTCTATCCGTTTGACAGAGACGTTTGGCATATCAAACGATGTGATTTGATCACGAAACTCGAGGAACTTCAAGCTTAGAATGTCTAGAGCCCGTGGATGAGGATCGCCGCCGAAAATGACGCCATTTCGGTGGCCCAAATGGGTGCCCAAGATCAGCCAATGGGATGCCGCCTTGTGACCACCGCTCAATAGGAGAGGCCACGTGGCTGGTCAAAAGAGTTTGACTGCCTTTGACCAGCATCCAGCTGGTCCACGTGGGCCAGCTAGAAGCCATTTGGCAGCCTCCATTGGCCGCCATGTGAGTGCGGTTTATGGGGGGCGGTTTTATGTCGCCCCCTCTCCCCTCATTCTCTCCCTCTCCAATCCTTTATAACTGGGGGAAGGGGCCAAGTTAAGAGGTTAGAAAGTTGTGAGAGTCCCACACACACGTGCCAAATTTCGTGAGAAAGTGAGCTCGAGAATCAACCAATTCGGATACACAAATTTTGTGTTTCCATTGGTTGAAAACGAAGGGCTCGGATCGAGACGCTGCGAGGATTACTAGCATAATCCGAGGGCCGTTTCTCCGAGTTTTTGTCTTTAAGGTCACAGGATGTCGGGGCGTGTCTAAACTAGAGGCCCGACACTTTTTGGGCTCGAGAACAAAGAAGCAGAGCGCATCCCCTTTGTTGTCTAGGTAAGTTTCTAACTTGCTTTAAAAGTGTGATTTTCGATTGAAGTATACGAGGAGTTCTAAGACGATTTAGGGCGTAAATTTTGTGTTTCCATTGGTTGAAAACGAAGGGCTCGGATCGAGACGCCGCGAGGATTACTAGCATAATCTGAGGGCCGTTTCTCCGAGTATCTTTGTCTTTAAGGTCACACGGGTGTCGGAGCGTATCTAAACTAGAGGCCCGACACTTCTTGGGCTCGAGAACAAAGAAGCAAGTCGCATCCAACCTTTGTTGTCTAGGTAAGTTTCTAAACTTGCTTTATAAAGTGTGATTTTCGATTGAAGTATACGAGGATTTCTAAGATGATTTAGGGCGCCGTTTGAATTTATTTTTCTTTCACTGCGTGTATGACATATTTTCATGTATGTGACGAGCGCGCCGGACCACTAGAAACCCAATACTTGATTGGATTGCCAATATAGTCCCAGTGATGAAGAAAGACGGCGAGTCTAAGTTTGCGTGGATTATTACGACTTAAACAAAGCGAGCCTAAAGGATGACTTTCTCCTACCATACATCAATGGAATGTGCCCCACGGGGTAGTAAATGCTGCCTTCACTTTGTCTTCCTCTTTCATTAGTATCTAGTTATAGTCCTCAGATCCGTCCATGAATGAGAATAATGCTGGGCAACATACCAATAGGCAATGGTAATGCTATTCCATGATATGATGTACAAAGAAATCGAGGTTTATGTTGATAACATTATCATGAAGAATCGACGTAGAGAAGATCACGTGGAGACTTTGACAAAGTTGTTCAAAAGGCTTCGAGAATTTAAATTGCGCCTCAACCAACGGCAATGGTAACACTATTCCATGATATGATGCACAAAGAGATTGAGGTTTATGTTGATAACATGATTTTGAAGAACCGACGTGGAGAAGATCACATTGAGATTTTGACAAAGTTGTTCAATAGGCTCTGAGAATTTAAATTGCACCTCAACTTGGCCAAATGCCTATTCAAAGCGACCTTTGGCAAGTTGCTAAGTTTTATTATCAATAGCAAGGGAATTGAGGTCATCCTTCCAAAGCGAAAATAATATGTGAGACTAAACTTCCCTCAACCGTCAAGGAAGTGTGAAGTTTCGTAGGCAAGTTAAATTATATAGCTCAATTCATTTCTTAGCTATTTGAAACCCCTAAGTGAGATGATCAATCTGTACATGCATTTGAAAAGCTGAAGCATCACTTGATGAATCCACCTATGCTTGCTCTACCAACACTAGGACAATCACTTATTCTTTATCTCACAATTCACAGTGAGTCTTTAGGCACGATGCTGGCTCAGAAAAAGTCCAGACGATGAGAAAGAACAAGCCATCTACTATTTGAGTAAGAAGTTTCATCTCTGAGCCGAATTATTCCAAAGTAGAAAAGACGTGTACGGTGCTGGTTTAGGTGTTACACAGGTTTCGACAATGCACTTTGCATTACTAGATATTTCTTATAACTAAGAGTGATCCTATCAAGTATTTGCTTAATCAACCATTCTTTGGTAGGAAAAATTAGTAAAATGGCAAATCCCTATTGTCGCGATCTGAAAGTCCCGAGTTTGCAGGAACTTGAGCAGGATGCCCCATAGAACGTAGGACTCCTGCCAACCTTTCGGTGTGTGTTACGGGAAGTCCCTGTGAATGCGAGTTGCAACATGGTCAAAAGAGCATAGCAGTTCCAGAATTAAGTTACGACTATTGGGTACTTCAGCTAAGGTTGCAGAAGCATACATTTTTACCATAAAAACCAAAAAACCCACCATATCCTAGACTAGCTATTTTCAGCGTATGCACCATGTACATTCTCAATTTACGCGCATAATACATCAACACTACTACATTAGACACCACGTATCGGATGAAACCGTAAGAGGCTTGACAATTACAAGGGCACACCACTTGCCTTCGAAGCTCATAGTCCCGTTCCTATCAAAATCGTACATCCTGATCATCTACTCCTCGATCGAGATGGACAATTCAAGGTTCCCAACCGCAAGAGCTCACTTGAGTTGAATGGCGATGATGCTTCCGATTTTATTCGAGTCAACTCACTAGAACCACTCCTTCAGAGTCGTCTTGTTCTTTATCTTCCATCTCGAAACCCCCAACTGCAACGATGAAGCTCCCTCCTTATCCGAGGCCCCCTGGATTGGGCCCCCCCCCCCCCTTTTTTTTGGCGTTAAAGGTAGTGTAAGGTAGTTTCTGCGAGAGAGCCAAGATGGAGGTCCCTCCTCCCGAATGCTAGGTAATCCTTGAGCTTTACCTATCAAATGCCTCAGATGCCACCGACACCTTCCAGTCAGGCTTTTTGAGATTTGCATGGAGTTAATCAACCGAAACAATCAATCCACTTGCAGACCATATTGTGTGGAATAGTCAGCTTCCGTTCTTCTTTATTTAGTGAGCTTTTTTGGCTCAGGAAACCATCACCAACTGAAAGCTCCTCATAGACTCCTCTTTTTCTTTAAGCACTCATTGCCCTATGCACTCAAACAAAGCCTTTTTGTGGCTGACACTTTGGCTTGAGAACGTCAAGTAAACTTGTAGAATCTTCTCCAAGCTCCACATCCCCTCTCTCCTTAGAGGCTTTGGAATTGTCCACCATGGAGAGCTGAAAACAGAGTCCCTTTTTTTTTGTCTTTTCTTTTTGCTGTGTATAAGAATTGTGGAGGCCCCATGGTGAGAGAGACCACACAGTTTGAAAATTTGTGACAAGGGAAAGTAACAATACTGCAAAAATATAACACTAAGGAAGAGCCAATAACTAAATTGGTGGGAGCCTTGAACATGTCCACTGTGCTTGATAAATCCGCTAAGTCTCAAATCAAGTGGAGCTTACATTATGTCACGCCCCGAACCCCAATCGAGCTCGCGACATCCCGCTCATACATTTAAGTTCTCTCTCGCGCTCGCCTGGTCCACGATACGCGACGGCCGGAGATTTTCTTTCTTCGTCGCGACCAGACGGCGCGTCGTTTAAAAACCATATGAACCTGCGGAGCGTGCCTCCTATCCACACATGCATACATACATAATAGGTAGTAATAAAAGAGAATACACAAATCATCAATTTATCTATATCGACAAAGCTTCGGTACAGACCCTCAAAAGAAACAACCCATGGTCTCGACACCTACGCTGACATTATCTTCAAAAAAAACTAGACCAGCGTCAGCAGAACTCAGTCCTCTTAGCTGCTCCTCGGGATCCTCCTCCTGGTCGGTGTCCATGGCATCGCCCTCCTCGTGGCCGTCTATCTCCGAGGTCTTGGGGACGGCAGCTCCAACATTGGGTAAGGGTCGACCACCTCACCCCATATACAGCAGGTCGTAGGATCAAGGGGTCGTCCTCCATGGGTATCAGGGCATCTCTCAAGGGTCCCTCTAAACCTAGCTCGTCCTCTCTATACCAAGCCTCGAACTTATAGGAACAAGCTGGGGCCTCCCTGATCCACCCATACAGTAGTCAGTCGTCTGAGCCACATCGTAGCAGTTTCATCGTAATGGTGGGTAACCTCGGGCTCCATCTGCACTGGCAAGCCAAAGAGCATAGGGGGTGCGGCCATCACTAGCGTCTGGGATATGAAAAATATGGCAACCACCGCCAGTGAGTCGAGGACTCAGCAAGCTCACCACTAATCCCAGCGTAGGATAGAGTATACTAGTGGGTTCGGACCTAACCAGAAACTAGGGTTTCAGCTCACCTAGCTCTAAAATCCTCACTGGTTCCAGAACCCAATCCCAACATATGGACAGTCAAACTACGCGGTACAACGCAGTTAATATCATGCAAACGGGCAGTCCACAGGCAATCGCAACAAATCAATATGCAAAGACAAATGCATGCTTCAGTATGCCTCAACCGATCCCAATGGATCCTGCCCGCTTATATCTCCGATTCCCATCAGGGCTCATCCACTGTGCCACTCGGCATCGTGCCTCAACCCGCGTGTGGTACGCCTCAGGTTGGCACGCTTATTCCTCCATTTCCCCCGTAAAGACGCCTCAGGGCTCATCCCACTGTGCCATTCGGCATTGCCTCAACTGCGTATGGTACGCCTTACGTTGGCCAAGCTTATCCCTCCATTTCCCCGCGTAAAGACGCCTCAGGGCTCATCCACATGTCACACCTCCAGGTGACTCATACCATGCTCACAGTACATGATGCGCATACAAAATTCACAGTGCATCGATCGCAGAGCAGGCAAATACAGAGATCTCAACACAACAAGGCATAACAATTTAACCATTGTTTCATCAACACATATTCACCGGGATGTGCCTCAGGCAGACTGGGTACTTCACACGAATTTCTCAATTAACTGGGTTTAATCGGGGTACCCCACGAAATTACATTAGGCATTTGCTTCTTCTTAAAACAGACACCCAATAACTCCATCGTGATTTACTTCACCCTTAGGATTCGTCTGTTTCGGAACCTAGTCCAATCGAGCTTGAAGGCTCGGCCCAACTTGGTCTTTACTATTCACCCCCCGCCCGGCATCGGCCCACAATTAGGTTTGAAGTTTGCTTTTGGGTCCCAATTAATCTTATTAAATTTTATTAACCCAATTACTAAGCCCAAGAATCCATTCTAAATTTTTAGGCCCATTAAGTAAATTAAGTCCATTAGGCCCCTAGGCCCATCTACTATTCATAAGCCCATAATTGAATTTTAAGTATTAAATATTTTAAAGCCCATTATTTTTATAATTTTCGGATGGGGCCCAAGCCCATATTCTAAAATAATCTTATTAAGCCCATTTAAGCATTTTTAGGCCCAATTTCAACCCCTAAGCCCATGTACACTATTGGGCCCTAGAATTTTATAATCAAGACCATGATTTAGGCCCAATTTCATTGTATTTTCGTCCAATTAAGGCCCACTATTTTATTTTAAGCCCACAAGTTCCAATTTGGCCCAATTAGCTTAAAATTAAACCCTTAAGCCCAACAACTCACATGGCCCATCATCTCTCATGTTCAAATCCCTCAATTTGCAGCCCCATCAACCTATTCGAAGCCCAAATGAATATGACCAGCCACTACCCATGGCCCAATTTCCATTTCTCATATTAGTCTAAAGCCCATTATACGTAATTACTCGCTAACAACATGGAATCACACTTAGATCTCTAAACTAATCAACCACACTTGCATAAACCATTCCTAGGCTAAGATTAGGAGTGTGGCTTACCTTGAATGGGTTGAGAACGACGAGAACGGACGATGGAGCCAAGAACGGCCGTGTAGGCTCACGGCCAAGGAGAGTTGGACGACGGCTTGGGCAGCGGTTTCAACACCTTCGTGAGACTCCCTAGACATGAATAGGTTGGATTTAGGTGTTAGAAAAGTGGAGGGAGAGTGTGGAGTGGCTTGGACAGCCCGAGGGCCGAACCAACGGCGACGAACGACGATATGGAACGAGGAGAAAACCAGGTCTGGTCGGGCTGTTCTTGAGGCTCAAATGTCACTAAAATGAGAGGAGAAGGGGCTAAGAGACTTACCAAGATGAGGTGGTGGTCGGTGGTGGTCGCCGGTGACCGAACGATGGCGACGACGTGGACGGTGGCGGAGCTTGGGCGGCCGGGCGAGGAGAGAGAACAAGAGGAAGAAGAAGAAGAAGAAGAGAGAATGGAGGAGGAAGATGGTGATGGTCGGTCAAAATGAAGAAGAAAGGGAGGAGGAGAGAGCCAAGAGAGATTATAGTAGATTAAAAATAAAAGGAAAAATAGGTAATAATGGGTTAGGTAAGTGAATAGTGACATGGATGTGATTAGTACTTTGACTTGTGACTTGATTGATGGATTGACTTGTCTTGGAAATTGTGCCATGATTGATTGATTGATAGGACACTTGATTGATGTGACATTGATTTGACCTTGCCTCGATTTGCGTGCTAAATGCACCGATCGGGTCCCGAGCGCGAACGAACTTCTGACTGGAATTGGTTTCGTTCTATCGTGTTCGTTCTCAAATAATTCTAATTTATAAAATTCTAAGGACTGAGCATTTACCGGGGGCATTTCGGTAATTTTCCATTCACGTCTTGCTTCTCGACGTGCACCGGCTGTCTGCCCTTTGGGCGACGGTTTTTTCTGAAACTGTATCCATTTCTCCATTGTGACCATCTTAGAAATTCGATTGTCCAAGATATATTACCTCAGGGAACTGGCGTTCTGCTATGGCTCAGTTTCAGTCTGTCTTATCTTTCTACCTTGCC
>JAGVVM010018887.1:0-13960 GCA_019149425.1 Psidium friedrichsthalianum | reverse complement strand
CCCCTCTCCTCCTCCTCCCACACCTCCTCTACCTCTCTCCTATCTCCCTTCACCTTACCCCCCCCCCGCTTGATTTTGTCCCCCCTTCCCCCCCGGCTCCCTAACTTCCCTCTTCCCCCCACCTCTCCTCACCCCTTCACTCCTCCGGTCACACCTAGTGAATTAGGCTTAGACTCGGTTTAAGGCCCATTTAGTGATTAGGTTCGAATGGCTAAAGGTCCATTCTAGGTTCAAAGGCCCACAAAGGTAGTTAGGTCCACTAAGGAAGTCGGCCCATTACGGTGTTTTAAGCCAATAGTCAAGTTGGGTCCCAATAAGATTCAAGGTCCAATGAGTGCATTAGGCCCATTAGACCAAGGTTGGGCCTATTTATTAAGGTGAGTCATTAGGTTCAAGGCCCATTAACCAATCTTAGGCCCATGAATAATTTTAAGGTTAATATAATATTTAGGCCCATTATAAGTGAGTATTAAAATTCGTGTAGGGCCCAAAAGGCCCATTTTCAAGGACTTAGCTTATTAGCCAATTAGGTTATTTTTGGCCCAAATTGATGTCTAAGCCATGTAATTAATGGGCCTCATATTTTAATATCAAAACAAGAGAGTTTGGGCCCAAGTGGATTATCATTTTCGCCCATGAAGACCACCATACAAATTTAGGTCCAAATTAGATTCGTTAGGCCCAATTAGTAGAGAATTAGGTCCCCAAGCCCATTATAAACCTCAGCCCATTACAATACACGCCCATCACCCCAATGCAGGCCTTAAATATCAATTCAAGGCCCAAATCCATCTCCCAGAGGGCCCACACGCACGGCCCATCATTATACGCAAGATTAGCCTACATAGCCCCCCTAGCGACTAAATTACCACATTTCACCCACTAATCCCTTGTTTAGCTACTAAAACACACAAAACCATCACATATAATACTTAGCTAAACTAAGATTAGAGGATGGAGCTTACCGTGTGTGGGCGGGAAATGACGACGCACGGACGGCTTTGCGGGCCAACGACGGGTCGGTTAGGGCGGCAAGGGGCGAAGGAGCTAGGATGGTCCCGAGAGGGGAGAGAGAGAAAAGAGTGAGTCGGGCGGTCCATGGAGGTTCACAAGGGCCACGAAGATGACAAGAAGAAGAGCAAGGGAGGCTCACGAGGCGTCACGGAGGCTGGACTGGTAGCGACGGGTAGCCGGATGACGACGACGGGGACGGCGGCGTTGCGGGTCCGGCTAGTAAAACCGAGAGAGAGACGGTGTCACGGTTTGGTCGGGCTCCAAGGGGTCTCACGGCCACGGCAACAAGAAGAAGAAAGACTAAAAGGACTCACCAGCCGAGGATGATGGTGATGATGCGGTGGCGTCGCGTGAAGGACGGCGGACAGGCAACGGGAGGGGGCGGCCACGGGGCGGACGGTCGGCCGAACAAAGAAGGAGAAGAAACGAAGAATAAGGAGAGAGAGGGAGAGGGAGTTCGGCGGAAAATGGGTGAGGGAGGGAGAGAGAGGTGAGGATTATAATCAAATTAAAGAAAATGGGGAAAAAATCGCGTATAGGGTTAGGGTAATGGGGAGAATTGACTGATGTGAGTGATTGAGTGTCTTGGGAATTGGCCCCATGATTGTGTGATTGATGGATTGATGTGACACTTGATTGATTATGTGACATCTGATTGAGTGACATCTGAATTTGACTTGTCCTCGATGATTGCGTGCCAAATCACAACGATGGGTCCCGAGCCGCCCCGAACGGATTTGGGACGGATTTGCGTGTCGCGTCCATCAATTCTGTTTCAAAAATCCTAATTTAGCTAATTCAAGGATGAGCATTTACCGGGGCATTTCGGTAATTTTTCCAATCACGTCTTGCTTCTCGACGTGCACCGGCTATCTGGGACCTCAGACGGACATTTCCGAAACTGATTTCAATTTCTTCATTGGGTTTATCCTCTACTAATTCATTGTCAAGTCGGACTTCATTTGTGGTCAATTTCATTATATACCGACTCTTCCTTTTGTCTCAGTCTCAGACCAACGGGGGCTGATTTGGGAAAAAATTTCCCAGATAGCCTTTCCCTTAGGTTGGGTCATGCCCAGGGTAGCATAAATCCTGATAAGTGAGCGTGACCAGAGTGTATTAACGAAGCATTTCCATTGTTTAGAAATTCCGACAAATGGGTCGAATATTTCAGACTGTCACAATTCTGTCCTCTTATAAAAATTTCGTCCTCGAATTTACAATCTACATGTTCTCACTCCAAAAACCAAAAATTACATAGGATTATTCAAACAGAGGCGGGTATTTTTTTCTTCATATCATCTTCACTTTCCCAAGGGCTCCTCAGTCCCATGGTGCTCCTAGATGACCTTGACCAAATGGAATTGTTTTGTTCCTGAGCACTTGGCTCCTTACGATCTTCAATCCTTACTGGCCTTTCCACGTAAGAGCCCAGGCCGGTTCATCCATTCAATGACTTCCCATGATCGAGTATCTCCTATGGCCAGATCTGGCTCATACTTCCTCAACATCGACACATGAAACACATTGTGAATCTGCGGGACAAGTTCGGCGGCAAGTGTAGACCGAATAAGCTCGCGTTATGGAACAATTATGATCCCAAAAAACTGATTCTGATAAGATGACTTTTCTGATTCTGTTCTGGATATGAGTTTTGGAGAACCAGAAACGCGTTTTGATAACGGCCCACAAAAATGGATATGGGGGAAAAAATGTTTTTCTTTCTAGATTTTTTTCGGATAGGTCAAAAATAATAACCGATAGGTGAATTTGTAAAATTTCATCTAGAATGAAGGCTAATGTTTCAAAGCCAGAGTGAAAATGATTTAAAATGGCAAATTATTTTTTAGGAGTGTGAAAATGAAACACAAATGTTAATCCATGATGTTGAAGTTGTTGAAAACATGGGACAACATTTCCATATTGAAGGATTCATCTAGAAAATTTTGGCCTCATTGTAAAATGAGGTCCAACCTAGCATAATCTAAGCTTTTTCTATTTTAGGAAATTCTAATTATTTGTGATTTTTTTAAAAACTAATTTCAATTTTTTTTTTCAAAATTTTCCATTTTTATTTTTATTTCGTTGATTAGAAAAAGTTCGAAAAACTGAAAGGGAAAAGTGAAAGATGGGATATTTCATTTGTTTTCCGATTGTCAAAAGTGATTTTTTTCTCAGAACCAACTTGTCTGTGTTCTGGATTTAACTTAAAACGATTCTGATTCTCTAAAACTGATTCAGGGAAGAGAATCAGACTTCAGAATTATTTGAGTTATCAAACGATTCTTCCCATTCTTTACTGTTTAAGGGTTCGAATCAGAGAATTCAAATGGTTACCATACGCAGCCTAAGACAGGGTCATCTTCTCCAAAAATCTCGAATGGCCAACGAATCTGGGACTCAACTTTCCCTTCTTGCAAACCGAGATAATCTCGCATCGGCGACCAACTTAGAAAGACTTGATCTCAACTTGAAATTCAATGGCTTTACGTCTCTTGTCATGCTTCAGCTCTTCTGGCCGACTCTGGGCGGTCCTCAGTCTGTCCTTAATCACCTTGACTGCTTCTAATCGATTGGTTGTACCAATCTGGCCTGTTATGATCTTTCACCAACTTCGTCCCAACAGATTGGCGTCCTTGCAGGCCCTTCCATTACAACCTTCAAATGGTGCCATCTGATACTCTGTTGGTAACTGTTGTTGTAGGCGAATTCTACCAAGTGGTGTAACTTCTCTTCCAGCCACTTTGAAGTCTATTACACACGCTCTCAAATTCCTCCAGCCTGTATGCCTTTCCAACTGTCCATCAGTCGGTGTGATAGGCTTCCTCAACCGAATCTGTGCCCTTGATGCTCTGCTTGCGACTATTCAGAAGGTCTGAAATAGGTCCTACAGCCACCTTTAAAGCATTACTGTCACGCCCCGAACCCCAATCGAGCCCGCGACACCCCTGTTCATAAACATCACGAACCCTGCGTACACCTGGCCTACGAGTAGCGACGGCCCAGGATGCTCCATCGCGGCCAAGCGACGCTAGCGCAAATGACAACAATCTAAAACCTGCGGAAGCGTGCCTTCTATACATGCATACATACACAAGATAATAGGGTAGTATGAAAGGACAAGAACACTTTTACAAAAGGTGATACATCATCATATATATATATATAAGCGTTAGATACAGACCCCAAAAGAAAAACCTCATCTATGGTCATGCTATCTACGCTCTCAAAATCTAGACCAGTAACAGCGGGACTCAGTCCACCTCAAGCTCCTCCTCGGGATCCTCCTCGGGGTCCTCCTCTAGGTCCTCCTCTGGATCCTCCTCGTCTGTGTCCATGGCGTCGCCCTCCTCGTGCCATCAATCTCGGAACGTCTGGGGACGGCATCTCCTGCAGTGGGTCGGGGTCGATCACCTCGCCACCATACTCGGCTGGCTGCAACAAGATCGGGTCGTCCTCCATGGGAATCGGGGAGTCTCTCTGAGGTCCCTCGAAGCCATACAGGCCCTCTCTAAACCAGGCCTCGTATCTATGGGGTACAAGATAAGGTCACCCTGATCTACTAACACGGTGGTCACATGCCTATGCCACAGAGTGGCGTGCATATCAAAATGGAGGTGATCTCAGTGTCCATCTGTACTGGCAGTCCAAAAAAGCATCGGCGGTGCAGCCATCATGGGTGACCTGGATCTGTAAAAGAAGGGCAACCACCGCCCGTGAGTCGAAACAAGCAAGCTCACCACTAATCCTAACGTAGGATAGCGTATACTAGGGGGTCGGTCCTATCCAGTGGACTAGGTTCACGGTCCAGGGTCTCAGTCACTCTCAGTTTCATCGGTACCAAACCCTCAACACGAAATAATAGGCAAGGCATATCGATACAATTCACAAAATATAGACAGGCAATAACAGCAGTCAATCACAATGCCATATGCAATGAATCAGGCCTCAGTCGGCCATATCGGTTCCCAGTGGAACATGCCCGTCTATCACTCCAATTCCCATCAGGGCTCATTCTCAGCCATTCGGCAAATACCACACTGCGTCTCGAACGCCTTACGTTGGTCTCCCTTTTCTCTCCATTTCCCCTCTGGGCACATTCTCACGTCACAACTCTGGTGACTCATGCCATGCTCTCAATGTATGCGGGGCCACATGATTGCAATCAGCAATCAGACATAGAGCATGCATGAAATGGCATATACGCACAAGTACAGAGCATATCAAGAGATCATCAACCTCACGTGCTCATCAATCCAAACCATAAGAGAGCTAGTACCCCACATGCACGTTTCCCAGCCAGACAGGCTCGAAGGTATAATTCATGCCATTTCTCGGGTCAAGCCCATAACATTGGATCCTCGTCTCAGCGGCTCGAAACTCGGCCTAAGCCCATTCACTCAGATGTTAGTCCCCTGGGAGTTAATACCCACGACTAATGATTCAGTGTTTTATTAACCCCTTGGTTATAGTCGAATTAGGCAAAGTTGGTTCAAGGCCCAATTAGAGGATTCAAGTTCAAATGGGCCTAAAGCCCGATCCAAGGCCCAAGCCCCCACAAGGTAATTAAGGTCCACTAAGGTAAGTCGGCCCATTAGAGTTCTAAGTCCATTAGTCAAGTTGGGCCCATTAAGGTTCAAGGTCTAAGTAGTGGGTTAGGCCCATTCAAATAAGTTGGGCTCGTTAAATTAAGTAAGGCCCAATTAGAACTAAGGCCCATTAACCAGTCTTAGGCCCATTAATAATTCTTAAGTCCATTATGTAATTAAGGCCCATTATTATTAAATTTCGTGTAGGGCCCAAGCCCATTTTCAAAGATTAGCCAATTAAGCCCAATTAGCCCATTTTAGGCCCATTTAGTCATTCTAGGCCCATGTACATTAATGGGCCTCATAATTAACGTTCAAATTACAATTGGCCCATTTAATACCCATTTTCGTCCATATAGGCCCATTAATCCAAATTGGGTTCAATTAGTTTATTTAGGCCCAATTAGCTTGAAATTAGAACCCCAAGCCCATTAGAACCCTTAGGCCCATTATCCACACGCCCACTTCACTAATTCCAGCCCATTATATAGTTTCAAGGCCAAATTCTCTCCCGGCCCACACGCACGGCCCAAATCACCACAATTAGTCCAAGCCCAATTAGGAATATCCACATTACACTCACTAATCACCTGATTAGCAACTAACCAACAAAAACCACATATGCATACAACTAGCCTAAGTCAAGATTAGTGAGTTGCTTACCTAGGGCGGACGGCGGGTGGATGGGAGGCGACGGAGGCGACGGCGGACGGCGGGAGCTCACGGCGCCGAGACTAACCGAGAAGGAGAGAGAGAGGGAGAGTGGGTTGGTTCGCGGCTTCAAGGGCAAATGGCCACGGGAATGGGGGAAGTAAGGGGCTAAGGGACTTACCAGGCAAGGACAAAGCTTGGGTGGCGGCCGGACGGGAGGACGACGGCCCGACGACGACGGCGGCGGGCGGGCGGCCGGCTGAAGGAACGAGAGAGAGGGAGAGAGGTGAGGTCGGGTCGGTGCCAAGGCCACGGCAATGAGAACAAGGGATAGGGGGAGGACTTACCGTGGCGGAGGGGGCTGGACGGTGGCCGCCGGCGAAGCGGACGGCGGTGAGGCCACGGGCGAGCCGGCGAGAGGGAGACCGAGAGGGGGAGAGCGACGGAGGCGGGAGAGAGGGGGAGAGAGGAGGGTGGCCGAAAATGAGAGGGAAGAGAGAGAGAGAAATAGATTATAATCACTTAAACAAATAGATTAATAAGTGGAGTAGGTAGAATAGTGACTGGATGATTTGAATTTGATTTCCTTGGTAATTGTGCCATGATTGATTGATTGATTGGGAATTGATGCCATGATTGATGTGACATCCGATTGATGTGACATCTGATTTGACTTGCCTCGATTTGCGTGCCAAATGCACCGATCGGGTCCCGAGCGCGAACGGATTTTGGACAGGATTTGGTGTCGGTCTATCGATTCTACTCTCAAAAATCCTAATTAGTCTCATTCTAAGGTCTGAGCATTTACCGGGGGCATTTCGGTAATTTTCCATTCACGTCTTGCTTCTCGACGTGCACCGGCTGTCTGACCTTCAGTCGACATTTCTGAAACTGACTTCATTTCTTCATTGTGTTTATCTTACTAATTCGATTGTCCAATGTCGGATTTCATTTGTGGTCAATTTCATCAAATACCGACCCTGTCTCAGTCTCAAGGCCAACGGGCGGCTGATTGGGAAAAATTCCCAGATAGCCTTTCCCCTTCGGTTGGTCAGCTCAGGGTAGCTAATCCTGAGTGAGCGTCGACTAGAGTGTATTAATGAAGTGTTTCCATTCATTTAGAAATTCTGACAAATGGGTCGAATTTTCAGACTGTCACAATTCTTCCCTTCTTATAAAAATTTCGTCCTCGAAATTTACAATCTACTAGTTCTACTCCAAAACAAAATTACAACTGCTCATTCAAACAGGTGGGGTATTTCTTCTTCATCTCGTCTTCACTTTCCCAAGTGGCTCCTTCGGTTCCATGGTGTTCCCAGATGACCTTGACCAATGGAATCGTCTTGTTCCTGAGCACTTGCTCCTTGCGATCTTCAATCCTTACTGGCCTTTCCACGTAGGAGACGCGGTCATCCATTTCAATGACTTCATGATCGAGTATATGGCCAGGATCTGGCTCATACTTCCTCAGCATCGATACATGAAACACGTTGTGAATCTGCGACAAGTTCGGCGGTAGTGCCAGACGATAAGCAATGTCCCGATCTTCTCCAATATCTCGAATGGCCCAACGAATCTGGGACTCAGCTTTCCCTTCTTGCCAAACCGAGATAATCCTCGCATCGGCGACACCTTCAGAAAGACATGATCTCCAACTTGAAATTCCAATGGCTTACGTCTCTTGTCTGCATAGCTCTTCTGTCTACTCTGGGCGGTCCTCAGTCTGTCTCTGATCACCTTGACTGCCTCCACTGATTGTTGCACCAATTCTGGGCCTGTTATACTTTTCTCGCCAACTTCGTCCCAACAAATTGGCGTCCTGCAAGCCCTTCCATACAACGCTTCAAATGGTGCCATCTGAATACTCTGCTGGTAGCTGTTGTTGTAGGCGAATTCCACTAGGTGTAACTGCTCTTCCCAACCTCCTTTGAAGTCAATTACACATGCTCTCAGCATATCCTCCAGAGTCTGTATAGTCCTTTCTGACTGTCCATCAGTCTGAGGGTGGTAGGCTGTACTGAACCTCAGTTTGTTCCAGAGCACCCTGCAGACTCTTCCAGAATGTGGCTGTAAAGCGGGATCTCGATCCGACACAATGCTTACTGGCACTCCATGCAGTCTCACAATCTGCCTCACATACAGTTCAGCCAACTTCTCCAGTGTGGAATCCTTTCGCACTGCGATAAAATGCGCAGACTTGGTCAATCTGTCCACTATCACCCAGATTGAGTCGTTTCCTCTCTGACTTCTTGGCAGTCCCGTCACGAAATCCATGGTGATGTGCTCCCACTTCCATTCTGGGATCTCCAATGGTTGCAATAGTCCTCCAGGCTTGCAATGTTGTGCCTTCACTTGCTGGCATGTCAAGCACTTGGCTACATGCTTAGCCACATCCACCTTCATTCCATTCCACCAGTAGTGCTGACGTAGTTCTGGTACATCTTCGTACTTCCGGGGTGGATACTGTAGTTACTCCTGTGTGCCTCTGATAGAATTTCCTTCAACTCTTCGTCGTTTGGCACACACAGACGTCCTCTAAACTTCAATATCCCGTCTTCAGTCACCTTGAAATCATCTTTCCTCTCTTCTGCATCCATCATCACGATCTTCTGAATATCTGGGTCCGTACTGTAATTCCTTGACCTTCAATTGATCTCTGGCTCAATCTGTAGCGTAGCCATCAGGCTTGAGAGGCTTCCTACCTCGACCTTGAACTCAGAGTCTCTCTGATTTCTCCAGCAACGTCCATTCTTTAACCATCATATGCGCGATGCTTCGACTTCAGCGCACTCCTTGTAGAGCATCGCCACCTTATTCGCTTTCCTGGATGGTATAGGATATCACAATCATAGTCTTTAACAACTCCATCCATCGACGCTGCCTCATGTTTAAGCTCCTTCTGCGAAAACAAATACTTCAGACTCTGGTGATCTGTGTATATCTGGAACTTCTCCCACCAGATAGTGTCTCCAAATCTTCAATGCGAACACTATGGCTGCCAGCTCCAAGTCATGCGTCGGATAATTCATCTCATGCGGCCTCAGCTGTCGAGATGCATACGCTACTACGTCCATGTTGCATCAAGACACATCCTAGACCTCTTAGTGACGCATCGCTGTAAATCTCAAATCCTCCAGGTCCGGATGGGATGGTCAATACTGGCGCAGGAAGTCAGCCTATCCTTCAACTCCTGAAAACTTTCCTCACACTTTGCATTCCATTCAAACTTCGATTCCTTCTTCAACAGTCTTGTCATTGGAGCGGCTATCGCGGAGAACCTTTCCACGAAGCGTCTGTAATAGCCAGCTAATCCAAGGAAACTTCGCACTTCAGTCACGGTCGTTGGCCTTGGCCATTTCTCTACAGCTTCAATCTTAGCTGGATCCACTGATATCCCTCTCCAGATACAATGTGTCCAAGGAACGCCACTCTGCTCAGCCAGAACTCACACTTACTAAACTTCGCATATAGTGAAGTGCTCCCTTAAGGTCTGCAGAACAATCCTCAAGTGTTCTTCGGGTCTTCAGAGCTCTTCGAGTACACCAGGATGTCGTCGATGAAGACTATCACGAATCGATCCAAGAACTCCTTGAACACTCTGTTCATCATATCCATGAATGCAGCTGGGGCATTTGTCAGCCCAAATGGCATGACGGTGAACTCGTAATGCCCATATCTCGTCCTAAAGGCAGTCTTCGGGATATCCTCCTTCTTGATCCTTAGCTGGTGGTAACCCGTCCTTAGGTCTATCTTGGAGAACACACACGCTCCTTCCAGCTGATCAAAAGGTCATCAATCCTTGGCAAAGGATACTTGTTCTTGATCGTCACTTGGTTCAGCTGTCTGTAGTCTATACACAGCCTTAGTGATCCGTCCTTCTTCTTAACGAACAGCACCGGAGCTCCCCATGGCGAAGCACTGGGGCGGATAAATCCTTTATCCAGTAGCTCTTGCATCTGCACCTTCAGCTCCTTTAGTTCAGACAGTGCCATCCTATACGGTGCTTTTGAGATTGGCTCAGTTCCAGGTGCCAACTCAATTACAAACTCCACTTCACGCTCTGGTGGCAAGCCAGGCAATTCTTGAGGAAATACATCCGAGTATTCCCTTACTACAGGCACGTCCTCTAGCTTCACCTCTTGACCGACGAATCTATTACAGATGCCAAGAATCCTAAGCAACCCTGATCCATCAGCTTGGTTGCTTCTAGTGCAGAAATCCAGGGAATTGAGGTTCCACCTCGATTTCCTTTAAACTCATACTCAGGCCCATCTACTGGGTTCAGCCTTATAGTACTCCTACTGCAGTCAATAACTGCTCCATGTCTAACCAACCAGTCCATGCCAACAATCAAGTCAAAATCATACATGGGCAGGACAGCTAAGTCAATCTTCTCAACTCTATTTCCCAAAGCTATCTCACACCCCTTACACCCTAACATAACAATTACTTTATCTTTCAACGGGTGGCCACATGCAATACAATATCCAATGGTCTAGTTTCTATTCCAGCCAACGCAGCAAAACGTGCAGATATGAACGAATGGGATGCACCAGGATCAAACAAGGCATAGGCGGTATGACCACAGAGAGAAATGGTACCTGTGATCACCCTGGCGCATTCTCAGCATCCTTGCGCGCCACAGCATAGACTCGTCCCTGAGCAGGTGGACGGTTCAGAATCCTTGAGGAGCATTCGCCATTGGTGGCTGCTGCTGCGGTTGGAACTGGGGTCTTGGACCATTCCTCGGGCAGTTCCTTTGAATGTGCCCCATCTGCCCACATCTGAAGCATCCTCCCGTCTTCTTCGGACAGGGGCTGTTCCCATGTCTCCTGCCACAGTCACGGCAGTTCTGATTTCCAGCAACGGTGGCTTTCCCAAGGTCTCCTCGCAGGTGGACGAACCTGCGGTTGTCCTTCATCGGCCTCTTGCCGAAATCTCTGAAGTTCCTATTGGCATGAACCGCGATCCAGATGCGGCAGCCTTCTCCTGTAGATCTCGCTCTATAGCCAGGGCTCGTTCATAAATCTCGTTATAATCTCTCAGCCCAGTAGCAATTATCATACTCTTCAGCTCGGGCCTCAGTCCTTCTCTGAACCTTCTGGCCTTGTCCCACGGATCCTCTATCAGCCTTCGAGCAAACTTGGACAGTCTGGCAAACTCGCCTTCATACTGGTCTACTGTCATTGACCCTTGGCGAAGTCTAATGAACTCCTCCATCTTCCTCTCCTGGGCTGCCTCGGAGAAGTACTTTCCATTAAACGCTGCGCAGAAAGCAGCCCAGTTCGGCCTCATGCCATCAGGAAAGACTCGTCCACTGGTGGCCTTCCACCAATCATCTGCGGTGCTCTGGAGCTGATAGGTCGCCAGTGAGACCTTCTCTTCATCCGTGCATCCAAGCACTGTGAATGCTTTCTCCAGCTGCTCGATCCATAAGGCAGCTACTTCAGGTCCTCCAGTGCCATCAAACTTCGAGGGTTGCAGCTTCAGAAATGCTCCACTATGTGATGGGTCTGACGTCCTCCATTGCCATGCCCATTGCCCCCATGGGCTCCATTTGCAGCGGCCAAGGCGGCCTCAGCTGCTTGGGCAACAGTGGCAGCTCTCTCAGCAGCTTGCCTACCCATCAAATTGCTAACTTCAGTCAACCCTCATCATTTCTTCTATCCTTGGGTCTCCTTCAGGTGCAGGAGCCCTTGAACTCGACGCTCCAGCACTGGGTCTTCTGCCCCTATTGCTCATCCTTTCTACTACTCTCACCTAAACCAATAAAATTCCATTCAGGAATTGAAACTCTAAAACTACAATCAAGCTTTCGCCTACTGTCGCGTCTACTGACATGAATATGCATGAAAAGTTCGCTGCAGCTTTTAAATGCAATTGGACTAGGAAGACACCTAGACTCACCCTGACAATGCACAACCTAGGCCACTCTGTTCGCCACCTCAACTAGAAGCCTGTCAGGAGCCGCTCCTTGATCGGGTCTCTGCCCCGGCGACCACTCCCCGCCCTCCTCATTTCTTGGTGCGAACAGTTGTCCTAAGTCACCCACAGCCAGAGAGAATCCCACTCCACGTGTCCCATACCACGCTTCATTGCAGTTTTTAGACGTCCCGTCAGACCTGTCCCATACCAGGCTGACGGTTACCCAACCCAATAAATATGATGCATGCACTTTTCAAACCTCGAATCTTTATTTTAAATCAACTCATTTTAAACCATTTTTCCTTTTTGCAGAAATCGTGCAATGCATGATGGTCAAGCAGCGCGCAACAGCCGACTAGGCATACAACCACAAGCATCAATAACCGAAGCTAGTCAACCAGCAATCAGCACTCAAGCACCCTACTCATGGGGCTATGCTTTAGAACCTTACCTCAGGTCCTGACGCATCTGCAGATTAGTTCAAAACATCATAGTCTATAGTCATACTAGACTAATCACTAACTCTGCAAGCACATGCGCCAATCAGTTCATGCATTCTACCCTTCCTAATTCCTAGGTCTAGGGTTTTTCTATCTAACTACCCCAAATTCATCAGCCTTATAACTCCAAATCCTCGAATGGTCTCGTATCGAGCTGACCTTGCTCTGATACCACTCGAACGGGGATGTCACGCCCCGAACCCCAATCGAGCCCGCGACACCCCTGTTCATAAACATCACGAATCCCTGCGTACACCTGGCCTACGAGTAGCGACGGCCCAGGATGTCATCGCGGCCAAGCGACGCTAGCGCAAAACGACAACAATCTAAAACCTGCGGAAGCGTGCCTTCTATACATGCATTACATACACAGATGATAGGGTAGTATGAAAGGACAAGAACACTTTTACAAAAGTGAAATACATCATCATATATATATATATCAAGCGTTAGATACAGACCCCAAAAGAAAACCTCATCTATGGTCATGCTATCTACGCTCTCAAAATCTAGACCAGTAACAGCGGGACTCAGTCCACCTCAAGCTCCTCCTCGGGATCCTCCCGAGGGGTCCTCTCTGGGTCCTCTCTGGATCCTCCTCGTCTGTGTCCATGGCGTCACCCTCCTCGTGACCATCGATCTCGGAACGTCCGGGGACGGCATTCCTGCAGTGGGTCGGGGTCGATCACCTCGCCACCATACTCGGCTGGCTGCAACAAGATCGGGTCGTCCTCCATGGGATAGGGGAGTCTCTCTGAGGTCCCTCGAAAGCCATACAGGCCCTCTCTAAACCAGGCCTCGTATCTATGGGGTACAAGATAAGGTCCACCCTGATCTACTAACACGGTAGTCACATGCCTATGCCACAGAGTGGCGTGCATATCAAAATGGAGGGTGATCTCGGTATCCATCTGTACTGGCAGTCCAAAAAGCATCGGCGGTGCAGCCATCATGGGTGACCTGGATCTGTAAAAGAAGGGCAACCACCGCCCGTGAGTCGAAACTCAGCAAGCTCACCACTAATCCTAACGTAGGATAGCGCATACTAGCGGGGTCGGTCCTATCCAGTGGACTAGGTTCACGGTCTAGGGCTCAGTCACTCTCAAGTTTTCGGTACTAGCACCTCAACACGAAAATAAATAGGCAAGGTATATCGATACGATCACAAGATATAGACAGGCAATAACAGCAGTCAATCACAATGCCATATGCAATGAATCAGGCCTCAGTCGGCCAGTCGGTCCAGTGGAACATCGCCGTTCCTCCCATCGCTCAATTCCA
>JAGVVM010018886.1:0-36783 GCA_019149425.1 Psidium friedrichsthalianum | reverse complement strand
GTGAACTTTGACTATATTTGCTTTCCTGGAAAATTGTGCCATGATTGATTGATTGATTGACGTGACACTTGATTGGTGTGATGTGACATCCGATTGTGACTTGCCTCGTTGGCGTGCCAAATGCACCGATCGGGTCCCGAGCGCGAACGGATTTTGGATTGGATTTGGGTCGGGCTATCGAATCTATTCTCGAAAAAAAAATCCTAATTAGTCCCATTCTAAGGTCTGAGCATTTCCGGGCATTTCGTACTTTTCCCATTCAACGTCTGCTTTCTCACGTGCACTCGGCTGTCTGACCTTCGTCCGACATTTCTGAAACCAATTTCATTTCTTCATTGTGTGTTGTCTTGCTGATTCGATTGTCAAATGTCGGATTTTCTTTTGTGTCAATTTCATTAAATACCGGACCCTGTCATCAGTCTCAACCAACGGGCGAGAGTGGGACAATTCCCTGGATAGCCTTCCCCTTCGGTTGGTCAGCTCAGGGTAGCTAATACCTGATGAGCGTCGACTAGAGTGTAATTAATGAAGTGTTTCCCATTCATTTAGAAATTCTGACAATTGGGTCGAATTTTTCAACTGTTACAATTCTTTCCCTTCGGGACGGGGACAAGACGGCGGCGACGGGTGGAGATGATGGAAGGACGACGGCGAGGCGGACGGCTCGCAACGACGGGACGACGGCTTCACGGCGGCGACGGCGAGAGGGAGTAACCGAGAGAGAGAGTTCGGGAGAGAGGGAGGGAGCAAGGGTCGGCCGAATGAGGGAATGGGGGAGGAGAGAGAGTGAGGAAGATTATAATGGGGATAGGACAAAATGGTAAGTGTGAGTGGAGTGGTTGATGGGGTAATGTGACATGTGATTGAATGAAGCTTGAGTTGATTGATGTGCATTGAAAATTGTGCCATGATGTGATTGATTGATTGATGTGACATCTGATTTGACTTGCCTCGATTTGCGTGCCAAATGCACCGATCGGGTCCCGAGCGCGAACGAATTTCGGACTGGATTTGGTTTCGATTATTCGAATTCACTCTCAAAAATCCTAATTGGTCTCATTCTAAGGACTGAGCATTTACCGGGGGCATTTCGGTAATTTTCCATTTACGTCTTGCTTCTCGACGTGCACCGGCTATCTGCCCTTCGGGCGACGCTTCTGAAACTGATTCCATTTCTTCATTGCGTTTACCTTACTAATTCGATTGTCCAATGTCGGATTTCATTTTGTGGTCAATTTCATTAAATACCGACTCTGTCTCAGTCTCAGGCCAACGGGCGACTGATTGTTCCCAATTCCAGATAGCCTTTCCCCTTCGGTTGGTCATCTCAGGGTAGCTAATCCCAAAGTGTAATAACGAAGCGTTTCCATTCATTTAGAAATTCCGATCAAAGGGGTCGAATTTTCAGACTGTCACAATTCTTCCCTCCTTATAAAAATTTCGTCCTCGAAATTTACAGTCTATAAGTTCTTACTCCAAAATTAAAATTACACTTGCTCATTCAAATAGATGGGGGTATTTCTTCTTCATCTCGTCTTCGCTTTCCCATGTAGCTCCTTCGGTTCCATGGTGTTCCCAGATGACCTTGACCAATGGAATCGTCTTGCTCCTGAGCACTTGCTCCTTACGATCTTCAATCCTGATTGGCTTTTCCACGTACGAGGCTCGGTCATCCATCCATGACTTCATGATCGAGTATATGGCCAGTATGGCCATCTTCCTTCATCGACACATGAAATACGTTGTGAATTGGGACAAATTCGGTGGTAATGCCAGACGCCAGTGTCCCGATCTTCTCCAAATCTCGAATGGCCCAACGAATCTGGGACTTAGCTTTCCCTTCTTGCCAAACCGAGATAATCCTCGCATCGGCGACACCTTCAGAAATACATGGTCTCCAACTTGCTCCAATGGCTTACGTCTCCGGTCTGCATAACTCTTCTGTCTACTTTGGGCGGTCCTAGTCTATCCAATCACCTTGATGCACTCTACTGATTGTTGTACCAATTCTGGGCCTGTTCTCTTCTCACCAACTTCGTCCCAGCAGATCGGTCCTGCAGGCCTCCATACAATTCTGGTCTTTTATCTCTCTACCCCAAAATGTAGGCGTCCTCCAAATATACTCCTCCTCAGCCACCTTTAAGTCCATCATGTCACGCCCCGAACCCCAATCGAGCCCGCGACACCCCTGTTCATAAACATCACGAACCCTGCGTACGCCTGGCCTACGAGTAGCGACGGCCCAGGATGCTCATCGCGGCCAAGCGACGCTAGCGCAAAATGACAACAATCTAAAACCTGCGGAAGCGTGCCTTCTATACATGCATACATACACAAGATAATAGGGTAGTATGAAAGGACAAGAACACTTTTACAAAAGAAATACACATCATATATATATATATAAGCGTTAGATACAGACCCCAAAAGAAAACCTCATCTATGGTCATGCTATCTACGCTCTCAAAATCTAGACCAGTAACAGCGGGACTCAGTCCACCTCAAGCTCCTCCTCGGGATCCTCCTCGGGGTCCTCCTCTGGGTCCTCCTCTGGATCCTCCTCGTCTGTGTCCATGGCGTCACCCTCCTCGTGACCATCGATCTCGGAACGTCCTGGGGACGGCATCTCCTGCAGTGGGTCGGGGTCGATCACCTCGCCACCATACTCGGCTGGCTGCAACAAGATCGGGTCGTCCTCCATGGGAATCGGGGAGTCTCTCTGAGGTCCCTCGAAGCCATACAGGCCCTCTCTAAACCAGGCCTCGTATCTATGGGGTACAAGATAAGGTCCACCCTGATCTACTAACACGGTAGTCACATGCCTATGCCACAGAGTGGCGTGCATATCAAAATGGAGGGTGATCTCAGTGTCCATCTGTACTGGCAGTCCAAAAAGCATCGGCGGTGCAGCCATCATGGGTGACCTGGATCTGTAAAAGAAGGGCAACCACCGCCCGTGAGTCGAAACTCAGCAAGCTCACCACTAATCCTAACGTAGGATAGCGTATACTAGTGGGGTCGGTCCTATCCAGTGGACTAGGTTCACGGTCCAGGGCTCAGTCACTCTCAGTTTCCTCGGTACCAAACCCTCAACACGAAAATAGATAGGCAAGGCATATCGATACGATTCACAAGATATAGACAGGCAATAACAGCAGTCAATCACAATGCCATATGCAATGAATCAGGCCTCAGTCGGCCATGTCGGTTCCCAGTGGAACATGCCCGTCTATCACTCCAATTCCCATCAGGGCTCATTCTCAGCCATTCGGCAAATACCACACTGCGTCTCGAACGCCTTACGTTGGTCTCCCTTTTCTCTCCATTTCCCCTCTGGGCACATTCTCACGTCACATCTCTGGTGACTCATGCCATGCTCTCAATGTATGCGGGGCCACATGATTGCAATCAGCAAATCAGACATAGAGCATGCATGAAATGGCATATATGCACAAGTACAGAGCACATCAAGAATCATCAATATTCACGTGCTCAACAAGCCAAGCCATAAGAGATTCAAAGGCCCCACGCACAATTTCTTAGCCAGACAGGTTCGATAGAATATCACATGCCATTCTCGGGTCAGACCCATAACAATTGGATCCTCATCTTAGCGGATTCGATAACTCGGCCTAAGCCCAAACACCCATGTTAGTCCCCTGGGAGTTAATAACCCACGACTAATGATTCAGTTTAACAACCCCTTGGGTGTAGTTGAATTAGGCAAAGTTGGTTAAGGCCCAATTAGAGGATTCAAGTTCAAATGGGCCTAAAGCCCGTCCAAGGCCCAAGGCCCACAAGGTAATTAAGTCCACTAAGGTAAGTCGGCCCATTATAGTGTTTAAGCCCATTAGTCAAGTTGGGCCCATTAAGGTTCAAGGTCTAATGTAGTGGGTTAGGCCCATTAAACCAAGTTGGGCTTATTAAATTAAGTTGGGCCCAATTAGAATCTAAGGCCCATTAACCAATCTTAGGCCCATTAATTAATTCTTAAGTCCATTATGTAATTAAGGCCCATTATTATTAAATTTTCGTGTAGGGCCCAAGCCCATTTTCAAAGATTAGTCAATTAAGCCCAATTAGCCCATTTTAGGCCCATTTAGTCATCCTAGGCCCATGTACATTAATGGGCCTCATAATTAATGTTCAAATTATAATTGGGCCCATTAATTTAATTTTCGTCCATACAAGGCCCATTAACCAATTGGGTCCAATTAGTTTATTTAGGCCCAATTAGCATAAAATTAGAACCCCAAGCCCATTAGCCCTTAGGCCCATTATCCACACCCATTTCACTAATCCAGCCCATTATATTTCAAGGCCCAATTTCTCTCCCCAAGGCCCACACGCACGGCCCATGCCAACACAAGGCCTAAGCCCAATTAGCTTAATTCACATAATCACACTAATCACCTGATTAGCAACTAACAACCAACCACACATGCATACAACTAGCCTAGGTCAAGATTAGTGGGTAAAGCTTACCTAGAGGGGTCGGTGGAGGCGGCGGAGACGACGGGCGGACGGCGGCCGGCGGGAGGCGGCGGCGAGCCGAGAGAGAGAGAGAGGTGAGGTGGTTCGGCTTCCAAGGGCCTGGCCACGGAATGGAAGGGGCAAGAGGACTTACCAAGGACGAGGGTGGCGGCGGACGGCGTGACGGCGACGGCGACGGACGACGGCGGCGGGCTGAGAGAGAGAGAGAGAGTGAGGTGGTTCGGGGGCTCCATGGCCACGGATGAAGAGAAGAGGGCTAGAGGGACTTACCGTCGACGGTGGCCGACGGCGGACGGCGGCTCACGGCGGCGCGGGCGGACGGCGAGCGAGGGAGCCGAGAGGAGAGAGAGCGATCGGGAGAGAGGGAGGAGGGAGTGGCCGAAAATGAGGGAGGGGAGAGAGAGAGAGAGATTATAATATAAATTCAAAATAAAGATTATAGTGGGTTAGGTTAATAGTGATGATGTGATTGATGACTTGATTGATTGATTGATTGATTGGATTGTGCCATGATGATTGATTGATTGATGTGACATCCGATTGATGTGACATCTGATTTGACTTGCCTCGATTTGCGTGCCAAATGCACCGATCGGGTCCCGAGCGCGAACGGATTTTGGACTGGATTTGGTGTCGGTCTATCGAATCTACTCTCAAAAATCCTAATTAGTCTCATTCTAAGGTCTGAGCATTTACCGGGGGCATTTCGGTAATTTTCCATTCACGTCTTGCTTCTCGACGTGCACCGGCTGTCTGACCTTCAGTCGACATTTCTGAAACTGACTTCATTTCTTCATTGTGTTTATCTTACTAATTCGATTGTCCAATGTCGGATTTCATTTTGTGGTCAATTTCATTAAATACCGACCCTGTCTCAGTCTCAGCCAACGGGCGGCTGATTGGGAAAAATTCCCAGATAGCCTTTCCCCTTCGGTTGGTCAGCTCAGGGTAGCTAATCCTGAGTGAGCGTCGACTAGAGTGTATTAATGAAGTATTTCCATTCATTTAGAAATTCTGACAATTGGGTCGAATTTTCAGACTGTCACAATTCTTCCCTTCTTATAAAAATTTCGTCCTCGAAATTTACAGTCTACAAGTTCCTACTCCAAAATCAAATTACACGGTCTATTCAAACAGGTACGGGTATTTCTTCTTCATCTCGTCTTCACTTTCCCACGTGGCTCCTTCGGTTCCATGGTGTTCCCAGATGACCTTGACCAATGGAATCGTCTTGTTCCTGAGCACTTGCTCCTTGCGATCTTCAATCCTTACTGGCCTTTCCACGTAGGAGACGCGGTCATCCATTTCAATGACTTCATGATCGAGTATATGGCCAGGATCTGGCTCATACTTCCTCAGCATCGATACATGAAACACGTTGTGAATCTGCGACAAGTTCGGCGGCAGTGCCAGACGATAAGCCAGTGTCCCGATCTTCTCCAGAATCTCGAATGGCCCAACGAATCTGGGACTCAGCTTTCCCTTTCTTGCCAAACCGAGATAATCCTCGCATCGGCGACACCTTCAGAAAGACATGATCTCCAACTTGAAATTCCAATGGCTTACGTCTCTTGTCTGCATAGCTCTTCTGCCTACTCTGGGCGGTCCTCAGTCTGTCTCTGATCACCTTGACTGCCTCTACTGACTGTTGCACCAATTCTGGGCCTGTTATACTTTTCTCACCAACTTCGTCCCAACAAATTGGCGTCCTGCAGGCCCTTCCATACAATGCTTCAAATGGTGCCATCTGATACTCTGCTGGTAGCTGTTGTTGTAGGCGAATTCCACTAAGTGTAACTGCTCTTCCCAGCCACCTTTGAAGTCTATTACACACGCTCTCAGCATGTCCTCCAGAGTCTGTATAGTCCTTTCTGACTGTCCATCAGTCTGAGGGTGGTAGGCTGTACTGAACCTTAACTCTGTCCCTAGAGCACCCTGCAGACTCTTCCAGAATGTGGCTGTGAAGCGGGGATCTCGATCTGATACAATGCTTACTGGCACTCCATGCAGTCTTACAATCTGCCTCACGTACAGTTCAGCCAGCTTCTCCAATGTGGAATCCTTTCGCACTGCGATAAAATGTGCAGACTTGGTCAATCTGTCCACTATCACCCAGATTGAGTCATTTCCTCTCTGACTTCTTGGCAGTCCTGTCACGAAATCCATGGTGATGTGCTCCCACTTCCATTCTGGGATCTCCAATGGTTGCAACAGTCCTCCAGGCTTGCAATGTTGTGCCTTCACTTGCTGACATGTCAAGCACTTGGCTACATGCTTAGCCACATCCACCTTCATTCCATTCCACCAGTAGTGCTGACGTAGATTCTGGTACATCTTCGTACTTCCAGGGTGGATACTGTAATTACTCCTGTGTGCCTCTGATAGAATTCTTTCCTTCAACTCTTCGTCGTTTGGCACACACAGACGTCCTCTAAACTTCACTATCCCGTCTTCAGTCACCTTGAAATCATCTTTCCTCTCTTCTGCATCCATCATCACGATCTTCTGAATATCTGGGTCCGTAGACTGCAACTCTTTAACCTTCAATTGAATCTCTGGTTCAATCTGTAGTGTGGCCATCAAGCTTGAGAGGCTTCCTACCTCAACCTTGAACTCAGAGTCTCTGATTTCCTCCAGCAACGTCCATTCTTTAACCATCATATGCGCGATGCTCGACTTTCTGCTCAGAGCATCCGCCACCTTATTCGCCTTTCCTGGATGGTAAAGGATATCACAATCATAGTCTTTCAGCAACTCCATCCATCGACGCTGTCTCATGTTAAGCTCCTTCTGCGAGAACAAATACTTCAGACTCTGGTGATCTGTGTATATCTGGAACTTCTCTCCCACCAGATAATGTCTCCAAATCTTCAATGCGAACACTATGGCTGCCAGCTCCAAGTCATGCGTCGGATAATTCATCTCATGCGGCCTCAGCTGTCGAGATGCATACGCTACTACTCGTCCATGTTGCATCAAGACACATCCTAGACCTCTTAGCGACGCATCGCTGTAAATCTCAAATCCTCCAGGTCCGGATGGGATGGTCAATACTGGTGCGGAAGTCAGTCGATCCTTCAGCTCCTGAAAACTTTCCTCGCACTTTGCATTCCATTCAAACTTCGACTCCTTCTTCAACAGTCTTGTCATCGGAGCGGCTATCGCGGAGAACCTTTCCACGAAGCGTCTGTAATAGCCAGCCAATCCAAGGAAACTTCTTACTTCAGTCACGGTCGTTGGCCTTGGCCATTTCTCTACAGCTTCGATCTTAGCTGGATCCACTGATATCCCTTCTCCAGATACAATGTGTCCAAGGAACGCCACTCTGTTCAGCCAGAACTCACACTTGCTGAACTTGGCATACAGGGAATGCTCCCTTAGTGTCTGCAGAACAATCCTCAAGTGTTCCTCGTGGTCTTCAGAATTCTTCGAGTACACCAGGATATCGTCGATGAAGACTATCACGAATCGATCCAAGAACTCCTTGAACACTCTGTTCATCATATCCATGAATGCAGCTGGGGCATTTGTCAGCCCAAATGGCATGACTGTAAACTCGTAATGCCCATATCTCGTCCTAAAGGCAGTCTTCGGGATATCCTCCTTCTTGATCCTTAGCTGGTGATAACCTGTCCTTAGGTCTATCTTGGAGAACACACACGCTCCTTCCAGCTGATCAAACAGGTCATCTATCCTTGGCAGGGGATACTTGTTCTTGATCGTCACTTGGTTCAGCTGTCTGTAGTCTATACACAGCCTTAGTGATCCGTCCTTTTTCTTAACGAACAGCACCGGAGCTCCCCATGGCGAAGCACTGGGGCGGATAAATCCTTTATCCAGTAGCTCTTGCATCTGCACCTTCAGCTCTTTCAATTCAGATAGTGCCATCCTATACGGTGCTTTTGAGATTGGCTCAGTTCCAGGTGCCAACTCAATTACAAACTCCACTTCACGCTCTGGTGGCAAGCCAGGCAATTCTTGAGGAAACACATCGGGGTATTCCCTTACTATAGGCACCTCCTCCAACTTCACCTCTTGAGCCGACGAATCTATTACAGATGCCAAGAATCCTAGGCAACCCTGATCCATCAGCTTGGTTGCTTCTAGTGCAGAAATCCAAGGAATTGAGGTTCCACCTCGATTTCCTTTAAACTCATACTCAGGCCCATCTACTGGGTTCAGCCTTATTATACTCCTACTGCAGTCAATAACTGCTCCATGTCTAACCAACCAGTCCATGCCAACAATCAAGTCAAAATCATACATGGGCAGGACAGCTAAGTCAATCTTCTCAACTCTATTCCCAGAGCTATCTCACACCCCTTACACCCTAACATAACAATTACTTTATCTTTCAACGGGGTGGCCACATGCAATACAACATCCAATGGTCTAGTTTCTATTCCAGCCAACGCAGCAAAACGTGCAGATATGAACGAATGGGATGCACCAGGATCAAACAAGGCATAGGCGGTATGACCACAGAGAGAAATGGTACCTGTGATCACCCCTGGCGCATTCTCAGCATCCTTGCGCGCCACAGCATATACTCGTCCCTGAGCAGGTGGACGGTTCAGAATCCCTTGAGGAGCATTCGCCATTGGTGGCTGCTGCTGCGGTTGGAACTGGGGTCTTGGACCATTCCTCGGGCAGTTCCTTTGAATGTGCCCCATCTGACCACATCTGAAGCATCCTCCCGTCTTCTTCGGACAGGGGCTGTTCCCATGTCTCCTGCCACAGTCACGGCAGTTCTGATTTCCAGCAAACGGTGGCTTTCCCAAGGTCCTCCTTGCAGGTGGAACGAACCTGCGGTTGTCCTTCATCGGCCTCTTGCCGAAATCTCTGAAGTTCCTATTTGGCATGAACCGCGATCCAGATGCGGCAGCCTTCTCCTGCAGATCTCGCTCTATAGCCAGGGCTCGTTCATAAATCTCGTTATAGTCTCTCAGCCCAGTAGCGATTATCATACTCTTCAGCTCAGGCCTCAGTCCTTCTCTGAACCTTCTGGCCTTGTCCCACGGATCCTCTATCAGCCTTCGAGCAAACTTGGACAGTCTGGCAAACTCGCCTTCATACTGGTCTACTGTCATTGACCCTTGGCGAAGTCTGATGAACTCCTCCATCTTCCTCTCCTGGGCTGCCTCGGAGAAGTATTTCCCATTGAACGCTGCGCAGAAAGCAGCCCAGTTCGGCCTCATGCCATCAGGAAAGACTCGTCCTCTGGTGGCCTTCCACCAATCATCTGCGGTGCTCTGGAGCTGATAGGTCGCCAGTGAGACCTTCTCTTCATCCGTGCATCCAAGCACTGTGAATGCTTTCTCCAGCTGCTCGATCCACGAGGCAGCTACTTCAGGTCCTCCAGTGCCATCAAACTTCGAGGGTTGCAGCTTCAGAAACTGCTCCACTATGTGATGGGTCTGACGTCCTCCATTGCCATGCCCATTGCCCCCATGGGCTCCATTTGCAGCGGCCAAGGCGGCCTCAGCTGCTTGGGCAACAGTGGCAGCTCTCTCAGCAGCTTGCCTACCCATCAGATTGCTGACTTCAGTTAATACCCTCATCATCTCTTCTATCCTTGGGTCTCCTTCAGGTGCAGGAGCCCTTGAACTCGACGCTCCAGCACTGGGTCTTCTGCCCCTATTGCTCATCCTTCTAGTCTACTCTCACCTATACCAATAAAATTCCATTCAGGAATTTGAAACCCTAAAACTAACAATCAAGCTTTCGCCTACTGTCGCGTCTACTGACATGAATATGCATGAAAAGTTCGCTGCAGCTTTTAAATGCAATTGGACTAGGAAGACACCTAGACTCACCCTGACAATGCACAACCTAGGCCACTCTGTTCGCCACCTCAACTAGAAGCCTGTCAGGAGCCGCTCCTTGATCGGGTCTCTGCCCCGGCGACCACTCCCCGCCCTCCTCATTTCTTGGTGCGAACAGTTGTCCTAAGTTACCCACAGCCAGAGAGAATCCCACTCCACGTGTCCCATACCACGCTTCATTGCAGTTTTTAGACGTCCCGTCAGACCTGTCCCATACCAGGCTGACGGTTACCCAACCCAATAAAATATGATGCATGCACTTTTCAAATCCTCGAATCTTTATTTTAAATCAACTTCATTTTAAACCATTTTTCCTTTGATGCAGAAATCGTGCAATGCATGATGGTCAAGCAGCGCGCAACAGCCGACTAGGCATACAACCACAAGCAGTATCTAGCAATCTAACCACTCAGCAATCAGCAATCAAGCACCCTACTCATGGGGCTATGCTTTAGAACCTTACCTCAGGTCCTGACGCATCTGCAGATTAGTTCAAAACATCATAGTCTATATTCGTACTAGACTAATCATCTAACTCTGCAAGCACATGCGCCAATCAATTCATGCATTCTACCCTTCCTAATCCTAGGTCTAGGGTCTGTCTATCTAACTACCCCAAAATCATCAGCCTTATCACTCCAGATCCTCGAATGGTCTCGTA
Organism: Psidium friedrichsthalianum; assembly: GCA_019149425.1. Taxonomy (NCBI): domain Eukaryota; kingdom Viridiplantae; phylum Streptophyta; class Magnoliopsida; order Myrtales; family Myrtaceae; genus Psidium; species Psidium friedrichsthalianum. The sequence goes on along the minus strand of JAGVVM010018886.1, from coordinate 25,803 downwards.
TCGAGCTGACCTTGCTCTGATACCACTCGAACGGGGATGTCACGCCCCGAACCCCAATCGAGCTCGCGACACCCCTGTTCATAACGTAACGAATCCCTGCGTACGCCTGGCCTACGAGTAGCGACGGCCCAGGATGCTCATCGCGGCCAAGCGACGCTAGCGCAAACGACAACAATCGAAAACCTGCGGAAGCGTGCCTTCTATACATGCATACATACACAAGATAATAGGGTAGTATGAAAGACAAGAACACTTTTACAAAAGGTAATACACATCATATATATATATATAGAGCGTTAGTACAGACCCCAAAAGAAAACCTCATCTATGGTCATGCTATCTACGCTCTCAAAATCTAGACCAGTAACAGCGGGACTCAGTCCACCTCAAGCTCCTCCTCGGGATCCTCCTCGGGGTCCTCCTCTGGGTCCTCCTCTGGATCCTCCTCGTCTGTGTCCATGGCGTCACCCTCCTCGTGACCATCGATCTCGGAACGTCCTGGGGACGGCATCTCCTGCAGTGGGTCGGGGTCGATCACCTCGCCACCATACTCGGCTGGCTGCAACAAGATCGGGTCGTCCTCCATGGGAATCGGGGAGTCTCTCTGAGGTCCCTCGAAGCCATACAGGCCCTCTCTAAACCAGGCCTCGTATCTATGGGGTACAAGATAAGGTCCACCCTGATCTACTAACACGGTAGTCACATGCCTATGCCACAGAGTGGCGTGCATATCAAAATGGAGGGTGATCTCAGTGTCCATCTGTACTGGCAGTCCAAAAAGCATCGGCGGTGCAGCCATCATGGGTGACCTGGATCTGTAAAAGAAGGGCAACCACCGCCCGTGAGTCGAAACTCAGCAAGCTCACCACTAATCCTAACGTAGGATAGCGTATACTAGTGGGGTCGGTCCTATCCAGTGGACTAGGTTCACGGTCCAGGGCTCAGTCACTCTCAGTTTCCTCGGTACCAAACCCTCAACACGAAAATAGACAGGCAAGGTATATCGATGCGATTCACAAGATACAGACGGGCAATAACAGCAGTCAATCACAATGCCATATGCAAATGAAACAGGCCTCAGTCGGCCATATCGGTTCCCAGTGGAACATGCCCGTCTATCACTCCAATTCCCATCAGGGCTCATTCTCAGCCATTCGGCAAATACCACACTGCGTCTCGAACGCCTTACGTTGGCCTCCCTTTTCTCTCCATTTCCCCTCTGGGCACATTCTCATGTCACATCTCTGGTGACTCATGCCATGCTCTCAATGTATGCGGGGCCACATGATTGCAATCAGCAAATCAGACATAGAGCATGCATGAAATGGCATATATGCACAAGTACAGAGCACATCAAGAAATCATCAAGAATCACGTGCTCAACAAGCCAAACCATACGAGATTCAAACCCCACGCACAATTCCTTAGCCAGACAGGTTCGATAGAATATCACGTATAATTCTCGGGTCAACCCATAACAATTGGAACCTCATCTTAGCGGGCTCGATAACTCGGCCTAAGCCCAATCACCCATGTTAGTCCCCTGGGAGTAATAACCCACGACTAATGATTCAGTGATTTAACAAACCCTGGGTGTAGTTGAATTAGGCTTAGCTTGGTTTAAGGCCCAATTAGTGGGATTCAAGTTCGATTGGGCCTAAAGCCCATTCCAAGGCCCAAGGCCCACAAGGTGTTAGGTCCACTAAGGTAAGTCGGCCCCGTAGGCAACCCTTTCCTAGTCAAGTTAACCCCGTAGCCTGGCCTACGAGTAGTTAGGCCCAATTAATCGCGGCCAAGTAAGTAGCGCCATTAGAACTATCTTAAACCTGCGGAAGGTGCCTTTATACATTATACATACACAAGATAAAGGGTAGTGTAAAGCCAAGAACATTTTACAAAAGGAAATACATACCATATATATATATATCTATTAAGCTTAGATACAGGCCCCAAAAGAAAACCTCATCTATGGTCAAGCTATCTACGCTCTCAAAATTAGACCAGTAAAGCGGGACTCGGTCCACCTCAGGCCCTTCCTCGGGATCCTCCTCTGGGTCCTCCTCTGGATCCTCCTCGTCTGTGTCCATGGCTCACCCTCCTCGTGACCATCCATCTCGGAACGTCCTGGGGACGGCATCTCCTGCAGTAGGTCGGGGTCGATCACCTCGCCACCATACTCGGCTGGCTGCAACAAGATCGGGTCGTCCTCCATGGAATCGGGGAATCTCTCTGAGGTCCCTCGAAGCCATACAGGCCCTCTCTAACCAGGCCTCGTATCTATGGGGTACAAGATAAGGTCCACCCTGATCTACTAACACGGTGGTCACATGCCTATGCCAAGAGTGGCGTGCATATCAAAATGGAGAGTGATCTCGGTGTCCATCTGCTACTGGCAGTCCAAAAAGCATCGGCGGTGCAGCCATCATGGGTGACCTGGATCTGTAAAAGAAGGGCAACCACCGCCCGTGAGTCGAAACTCAATAAGCTCACCACTAATCCTAACGTAGGATAGCGTATACTAGTGGGGTCGGTCCCATCTAGTGGATTAGGTTCGCGGTCCAGGGTTCAGACACTCTCAGTCCTCTAGGTACCAGATCCCAACAGGCTTAACATACGTACAAATATCACAACACGGTTCATATCATACAGACGGGCACAAGAGATGTCAAGCCAGATGCCATATGCAATGCTGCAGGCCTCAACCGGCCATATCGGATCCCAATGGATCATACTCAGGCCTCGATCGGCCATAACGGGTCCCAATGGACCATGCCCATCTATCGCCCCAAATCCCATCAGGGCTCATTCTCAGTGCCACACGGCAAATACCACACTGCGTCTCGAACGTCTTACGTTGGTATCCCTTTTCTCTCCATTTCCCATCAGGGCACATTCTCACGTCACATCACTGGTGACTCATGCCATGCTCTCAGTGTATGCGGGGCCCACATGATTGTAATCAGCCAATCAAACATAGAGCATGCATGAAATGGCACATAAACACAGTACAGAGCATATCAAGAGATCATCAAAGAATTACATGCTCATCAACCCAAACTACAAGGGAGCTAGCACCCCAAATGCAGTTTCCCAGCCAGACAGGCTCAAAGGTATAATTCATGCCAATTCTCTAGCCAAGCCCCTATCACTTAGGATCCTCGCCTCAGCGGCTCGATAACTCGGCCTAAGCCCATTCACTCAGATTAGTCCCCTGGGAGTCAATGTCCCACGACTAATGATTCAGTGTTTTATTAACCCCTTGGTTATAGTCGAATTAGGCAAAGTTGGTTCAGGGCCCAATTAGAGGGTTCAAGTTCAAATGGGCCCTAAGCCCGGTCCAAGGCCCAAGGCCCACAAGGGTAAGTAAGTCCACTAAGGTAAATCGGCCCATTATGAAGTTTTAAGCCCATTAGTCAAGTTGGGCCCATTAAGGTTCAAGGTTGAATGAAATGGGTTAGGCCCATTAGATTAAGTTGGGCTTATAAATTAAGTAAGGCCCAATTAGTATCTAAGACCCATTAATCAATCTTGGGCCAATTAATTAAATCTTAAGTCCATTATGTAATTTAGGCCCATTCTTATTAAATTTTCGTGTAGGGCCCAAGCCCATTTTTAAAGATCAGTCAATTAAGCCCAATTAGTCTATTTTAGGCCCATTAAGACATCCTAGGTCCAAGTACATTAATGGGCCTCATAAATTAATATTCAAATTTATAAGTTGGGCCAATTAATACTCATTTTCGTCCAAATAGGCCCATTAATCCAATTGGGTCAATTAGATTTATTTCGGCCCAATTAGCATAAAGTTAGGACCCCAAGCCCATTAGAACCCTTAGGCCCATTAAACCTCACGCCCATCCTACTCATATCAGCCCATTAGTTACATTTCAAGGCCCAAACGAAATTTCCAAGTGGGCCGCACGCTCGGCCCATCTCATTCACAAGCTTAGTCCAAGCCCAACATACTAAATCACACACATTACTCACTAATCACCTTGCTTAGCAACTAATTCAAACAACCACACTTAGATACAACTAGCCTAGGTCAAGATTAGGGGTAGAGCTTACGGTGTGGGCTGGTGGTGGCGGAACGTCAGCGACGGAGGCGGCTGAATGGGCAGCGGACGGACGGTGTTCGCGGCTGAGTGAAGCCGAGAGAGAAAAGAGAGAGAGTGAGGTGGGTCATGGTCCTAGGGAGCGTCATGGCCACGGGAATGGAAGGAAAAAGGGCCATAGAGTACTCACCGTCGCTTTGAGGAGGCTGGACGGCGGCTTGCGGCGGCCGGATGTGGACGACGACGGCGACGATGCGGGCGGTCGCTAGAGAGGCCGAGGAGAAGAGAGAAGGTCAGGGCTGGTCGGCTCATCCAAAGGCCTCACGGCCACGAGAAAGAAGAGAAGGGGGGTTGAGGAGGCCTACCTTGGTTGGCCGCCGATGTCGGCTTCACGGCGGACGGCGGCGGAGCCCTCGGCGGCGACGGACGGGCGAGAAAGAGAGGCCGAGAGAGAGAGCGATCGGGAGAGAGAAGAGAGGGAGGGTGACCGAATGGGAAATGAGGGGGAGGAGAGAGAATGAGGGATTATAATTCACAAAATTCAAAATAGTTTATAGTGGGTTTAGGTGGAATAGTAACATGGAAGGGACTTTTGACTAGATTTGATTTTCCTTGGGAATTGTGCCATGATTGATGTGATTGATTGACATGACACTTGATTGATTGATGTAACACCTGATTGATGTGACATCTGATTTGACTTGCCTCGATTTGCGTGCCAAATGCACCGATCGGGACCCGAGCGCGAACGGATTTTGGACAGGGTTTGGTGTCAGTCTATCGAATCTACTCTCAAAAATCCTAATTAGCCTCATTCTAAGGTCTGAGCATTTACCGGGGGCATTTCGGTAATTTTCCAAATCACGTCTTGCTTCTCGACGTGCACCCGCTGTCTGACCTTCAGTCGACATTTCTGGAACTGACTTCATTTCTTCATTGTGTTCGCCTTACTAATTCGATTGTCTAATGTCGGATTTCATTTTGTGGTCAATTTCATTAATTACCGACCCTGTCTCAGTCTCAGACCAACGGGCGGCTGATTGAGAAAATTCCCTGATAGCCTTTCCCCTTCGGTTGGTCAGCTCAGGGTAGCTAATCCTGAGTGAGCGTCGACTAGAGCGTATTAATGAAGTGTTTCCATTCATTTAGAAATTCTGACAAATGGGTCGAATTTTCAGACTGTCACAATTCTTCCCTTCTTATAAAAATTTCGTCCTCGAAATTTACAATCTACATGTTCAGTCTCCAAAATCAAAATTACATAGGGCTATTCAAACAGGTGCGGGTATTTCTTCTTCATCTCGTCCTCATTTCCCAAGTGGCTCCTTCGGTTCCATGGTGTTCCCAAATGACCTTGACCAGTGGAATCGTCTTGTTCCTGAGTACTTGCTCCTTACGATCTTCAATCCTCACTGGCCTTTCCACGTAGGAGACGCGGTCATCCATTTCAATGACTTCATGATCGAGTATATGGCCAGGGTCTGGCTCATACTTCCTCAGCATCGATACATGAAACACGTTGTGAATCTGTGACAAGTTCGGCGGTAGTGCCAGACGATAAGCCAGTGTCCCGATCTTCTCCAATATCTCGAATGGCCCAACGAATCTAGGACTCAGCTTCCCTTTCTTGCCAAACCGAGATAATCCTCGCATCGGCGACACCTTCAGAAAGACATGATCTCCAACTTGAAATTCCAATGGCTTACGTCTCTTGTCTGCATAGCTCTTCTGTCTACTCTGGGCGGTCCTCAGTCTGTCCTTGATCACTTTGACTGCTTCTACTGATTGTTGCACCAATTCTGGGCCTGTTATACTTTTCTCACCAACTTCGTCCCAACAAATTGGCGTCCTGCAGGCCCTTCCATACAACGCTTCAAATGGTGCCATCTGGATGCTCTGCTGGTAGCTGTTGTTGTAGGCGAACTCTACCAAGTGTAACTGCTCTTCCCAGCCTCCTTTGAAGTCAATTACACACGCTCTCAGCATGTCCTCCAGAGTCTGTATGGTCCTTTCTGACTGTCCGTCAGTCTGAGGGTGGTAGGCTGTACTGAATCTTAACTCTGTCCCTAGAGCACCCTGCAGACTCTTCCAGAATGTGGCGGTGAAGCGGGGGTCTCGATCCGACACGATGCTTACTGGCACTCCATGCAGTCTCACAATCTGCCTCACATACAGTTCAGCCAACTTCTCCAGAGTGGAATCCTTTCGCACTGCGACAAAATGCGCAGACTTGGTCAATCTGTCCACTATCACCCAGATTGAGTCATTCCCTCTCTGACTTCTTGGCAGTCCTGTCACGAAATCCATGGTGATATGCTCCCATTTCCACTCTGGGATTTCCAAAGGTTGCAACAGTCCTCCAGGCTTGCAATGTTGCGCCTTCACCTGCTGGCATGTCAAGCACTTGGCTACATGCTTAGCCACATCCACCTTCATTCCATTCCACCAGTAGTGCTGTCGCAGGTTCTGGTACATCTTCGTGCTTCCAGGGTGGATACTGTAGTTACTCCTGTGTGCCTCTGATAGAATTCTCTCCTTCAACTCTTCGTCGTTTGGCACACACAGACGTCCTCTAAACTTCAATATTCCGTCCTCAGTCACCTTGAAGTCATCTTTCCTCTCTTCTGCATCCATCGTCACAATCTTCTGAATATCTGGGTCCGTAGACTGCAACTCCTTGATCTTCAATTGAATCTCTGGTTCAATCTGTAGGGTAGCCATCAAGCTTGAGAGGGTTCCTATCTCGACTTGAACTCAGAGTCTCGGATTTCCTCCAGCAACGTCCATTCTTTACCATCATATGCGCGATGCTCGACTTTCTGCTCAGAGCATCCGCCACTTTATTCGTCTTTCCTGGATGGTAAAGAATATCACAATCATAGTCTTTTAGCAACTCCATCCATCGACGCTGTCTCATGTTTAGCTCCTTCTGTGAGAACAAATACTTTAGCTCTGGTGATCTGTATATATCTGGAATTTCTCTCCCACCAGATAGTGTCTCCAGATCTTCAATGCGAACACTATGGCAGCCAACTCCAGGTCATGCGTCGGATAATTCATCTCATGTGGCCTCAGCTGTCGAGATGCATATGCTACTACTCGTCCATGTTGCATCAAGACACATCCTAGACCTCTTAGCGAAGCATCGCTGTAAATCTCAAATCCTCCAGGTCCGGATGGGATGGTTAATACTGGCGCGGAAGTCAACCTATCCTTCAACTCCTGAAAACTTTCTTCACACTTTGCATTCCATTCAAACTTCGACTCCTTCTTTAACAGCCTTGTCATCGGGGCGGCTATCGCGGAGAACCTTTCCACGAAGCGTCGGTAATAGCCAGCTAATCCAAGGAAACTTCGCACCTCAGTCACGGTCGCAGGTCTCGGCCACTTCTCCACAGCTTCGATCTTAGCTGGATCTACTGATATCCCTTCTCCAGATACAATGTGTCCAAGGAACGCCACTCTGCTCAGCCAGAACTCACACTTACTAAACTTGGTGTGACAGTCTGAAAATTCGACCCAATGGTCAGACTTTCTAAATGAATGGAAATACTTCATTAATACACTCTAGTCGACGCTCACTCAGGATTAGCTACCCTGAGCTGACCAACCGAAGGGGAAAGGCTATCTGGGAATTTTTCCCAATCAGCCGCCCGTTGGCCTGAGACTGAGACAGAGTCGGTATTTAGTGAATTTGACCACAAAATGAAATCTGACGATGGACAATCGAATCAGTAAGATAAACGCAATGAAGAAATGAAGTCGGTTCCGAAAATGTCGACTGAAGGTCAGACAGCCGGTGCACGTCGAGAAGCAAGACGTGAATGGAAAATTACCGAAATGCCCCGGTAAATGTCAGACCTTAGAATGAGACTAATTAGGATTTTTGGGATTAGAATTTACGGACCCACACCAAATCCTGTCCAAAATTCGTTCGCGCTCGGGACCCGATCGGTGCACTTGGCACGCAAATCGAGGCAAGTCAAATCAGATGTCACATCAATCAGATGTCACATCAATCAATCAATCAAATCAATCGCGTCATGGCACAAATTCCAAGGTTGTCACTCAATCAAATCAAGTACACATCAAATGTCAAATTATCCCATCACCTACTCCCACTATAATGGATTTTATTTTTTGAAAAATTCATTATAATCAACCTCACTCTCTCTCCTCTCTCTCTCCTCCCCCATTTGGACTTTCGGCCGACCCCTCCTCCTCTCTCCTCTCGTGATCTCTCTCGGCCTCCTCCATCCGCCCGTGACGCCACCGTGAAGCCGCCCGTTGCCGCCGTCGTCTTCGGCCACCGTCGGCCTCCCGTCGCCACGGTAAGCCTCTAAACCTCTTCCTCTCTTCTCTTCGTGGCTTGAGGAACCACCATGGATGACCGACCGAACCTCATTCCTCTCTCCTTCTCTCGGCCAGCCCGTCGTTCGCCCGAAGCCGCCCGCGTCGTCGCCGTCGTCGTCCACATCCGGCCGCCACCAGCCACCGTTCCGCCTCCACACCACCTCGGTAAGCCCCATAGTCCCTTGTTCCTTCCATTCCCGTGACCATGAGGCTTCTTTGGACCGTGACCCGACACCAATCTCTCTCTTTCCCTCTCGGTTTCGCCCAGCCGTGGAAACCGTTCGCCCGCCGCCCTTGTAGCCGTCCTCGTCGCCGTCGTACCGCCACCACCAGCCCACACCGGTAAGCAAGCCTCTAATCCTAGTCTAGGCTAGCATGTATATGTGTGAATGGGTGTGTGTATTAGTTGTTAATTGTAGTAGATTAGTGTGTAATGTGTAGATTAATGCATGTGGGCTTTAGACCATTTCGGGTTTGGCATGGGCCGGCCGTGTGGGCCACTTGGAAAGGAAGATTGGGCCTTGGGATGTGATAATGGGCTGGAATTAATGAATCAATCATGTGGACTAATGGGCCTATGGTTCATAACGGGCTTTGGGAACTTAATTCATGCTATTTGGGCCCAAGTGAACTAAATTGAACCTAATTAGACTAGTGGGCCTATAATGGACGAAAATCACTTTTAATGGGCCCAAATTATAATCTTGAACATTAATTTATGAAGCCCACTAATGCATATGGGCCTAGAATGGTTAATTGGGCCTAAAATGGGCTAAATGGGCCTAATTGAATAATCCTTGAAAATGGGCTTGGGCCCTACACGAAATTTACTTTAATTGGGCCTTAATTTGCATAATGGACTTAAGACTTAATCATTGGGCCCAAGTCTAATTAATGGGCCTTGGTTACCATTAGGGCCCAACTGAAGTTATTAAGCCCAAGTTAACTTAATGGGCCTAACCCATTTCATTTAACCTTGAACCTTAATGGGCCCAACATGATTAATGGGTTTGAACCCTATAGTGGGCCAACTTACCTAAATGAACGGATTCACTCACATGGGCCTTGGGCCTCAGGTCAGGCATTAGGCCCATTCGAACTCGAACCCCTTAATTGGGCCTTGAACCAAGTTAAGCCTGATTCAAACACACCTGAGGGACTGTTTAGTTGCTGAATCAATAGTCATGGTGTTTGGGCTTAGGGTGAGTGACCAGATTTGCTAGATGAGAATCTAATGGTTAGGGGTCTGACCCGAGATTAGTGAGCAATATTCTATCGCATCTGTCTGACTGAGATATCGTTCGTGGGCCTTGGATTTCTTTATGACTTGGCATGATGTGTACGTGAGAGTGTGGTGGTGCTTGATGCGTTCTATGTTCGTGCGTATATGCCATATCATGCATGCTCTGTGTTTGATTGACTGATTGCAATCATGTGGGCCCGCATTCATTGAGAGCATGGCATGAGTCACCAGAATTGTGACGGGAGATTGTGCCCAGAGGGGAAATGGAGAGAAAAGGGAGACCAACGTAAGGCGTTCGAGACGCAGTGTGGTGATTGCCGTATGGCACAGTTGGGTGAGCCCTGATGGGATTTGGAGTGACAGATGGGCATGGTCTGTTGAGACCCGTTATGGCCGATTGAGGCCTGAGCATGATCCATTGGGATCCGATATGGCCGGTTGAGGCCTGTAGCATTGCATATGGCATCTGATTATTTCCTGTGCCTGTCTGTATGATATGAACTGTGTTGTGATAAATTGCACGTCTGTTAGACATGTTGGGGGTCTGGTACTGAGGAGACTGAGAGTGTCTTAACCCTGGACCGTGAACCTAGTCCATTGGATAGGACCGACCCCACGAGTATACACTATCCTACGTTAGGGTTAGTGGTGAGCTTATTGAGTTTCGACTCACGGGCGGTGGTTGCCCTTCTTTTACAGATCCAGGTCACCCGTGATGGCTGCACCGCCGATGCTTTTTGGACTGCCAGTGCAGATGGACACCGAGATTACCCTCCATTTTGATATGCACGCCACTCTGTGGCATAGGCATGTGACCACTGTTTAGTAGATCAGGGTGGACCTTATTTCGTACCCCATAGATACGAGGCCTGGTTTAGAGAGGGCCTGTATGGCTTTGAGGGACCCAGAGGACTCCCCGATTCCCATGGAGGACGACCCGATCTTGCTTCAGCCAGACGAGTATGGTGGCGAGGTGGTCGACCCCGACCCACTGCAGGAGATGCCGTCACCTGGACGATCCGAGATAGACGGTCACGAGGAGGGTGATGCGATGGACACTGATGAGGAGGACCCAGAGGAGGATCCAGAGGAGGACCCCGAGGAGGATCCCGAGGAGGAGCTCGAGATGACTGAGAGATACTGTACTGGTCTAGTCTTTTGAGAGAGCGTAGATAGCTTGACCATAGCGAGGTTTTCTTTTGGGGTCTGTATCTAACGCTTATGTATATATATATGTTGTGTATCGCCTTTTGTAAAAGTGTTCTTGTCTTTTCATGCTACCCCACCTGTCTTATGTATGTATGCATGTTTAGAAGGCACGCTTCCGCAGTTTTAGATTATTGTAGTTCGCGCTAGCGTCACTTGGCCGCGATGCGCATCCTGGGCCGTCGCTACTCGTAGGCCAGGTGTACGCAGGGATTCGGTTATGTATGAACAGGGGTGTCGCGGGCTCGATTGGGATTCGGGGCGTGACAATGGCTATTAAATCCTTTAAAGGGCTTGCCTCGAATTTTAGATTATTGGGTTTGCACTAAGCCCTTGGCCGAGATTTAATTGGCCTTAATTCTTGGCCTTCAACCAATTTAGTCGTTGGTTAAGTATCACGGGTTGTAATGGGCCCAATTGGGCTTAGGGCTGAAATCTTTATGATAATTTGAACTCTTTATCATTTTGGGGTCGGTACTAGGAACTGAACTCGAACCCTGGATTGAGCCTAGCCCGTCGAATCGATCCGACCCCACTAGTTATGCCTATCATTGCTTAGGGATTAGTGGTGAGCATTGTTGGGTTCGACTCGTATGGATGGCTGGGTGATTCTTTTAGGCCAGGTCACCCGTGATGCTCAGCCGATGTTATTGGTTTGCCCGTTGCAGATGGACCCGTTCCCCCTTTTGATATGCGTGCCACTTTGTGCATAGCATGTGACTACCGTTTGATGGTTCTGGGTGGTGCTATTTATGCCACATGCATGCTCTATGTTTGATTGACTGATTGCAATCATGTGGGCCCGCATTCATTGAGAGCATGGCATGGGTCACCAGAGTTGTGACGCGAGAATGTGCCCAGAGGGGAAGTGGAGAGAAAAGGGAGACCAACGTAAGGCGTTCGAGACGCAGTGTGGTAATTGCCGTAGGGCACTGTTGGGTGAGCCCTGATGGGATTTGGAGTGACGGATGGGCATGGTCTATTGGGACCCGTTATGGCCGATTGAGGCCTGAACATGATCCATTGGGATCCGATATGGCCGGTTGAGGCCTGCGAAATTGCATATGGCATCTGATTGAAATCTCTTGTGCCCGTCTGTATGATATGAATCTGTTATGATAAATTGCACGTCTGTTAATCATGTTGGGGTCTGTACTAGTGAGACTGAGAGTGTCTGAACCCTGGACCGTGAACCTAGTCCGTCGGATAGGACCGACCCCACTAGTATACGCTATCCTGCGTTAGGATTAGTGGTGAGCTTATTGAGTTTCGACTCATGGGCGGTGGTTGCCCTTCTTTTACAGATCCAGGTCACCCGTGATGGCTGCACCGCCGATGCTTTTTGGACTGCCAGTGCAGATGGACACCGAGATTACCCTCCATTTTGATATGCACGCCACTCTGTGGCATAGGGTGTGTGACCGGTTTGAGTAGATCAGGGTGGACCCTATCTGGGCCCCATAGGTACGAGGCCTGGTTTAGAGAGGGCCTGTATGGCTTCGAGGGACCTCAGAGAGACTCCCCGATCCCCATGGAGGACGACCCGATCTTGCTGCAGCCAGCAGAGTATGGAGGCGAGGTGGTCGATCCCGACCCACTGCAGGAGATGCCGTCACCTGGACGATCCGAGATAGATGGTCACGAGGAGGGTGACGCGATGGACACAGATGAGGAGGACCCCGAGGAGGATCCAGAGGAGGACCCAGAGGAGGACCCCGAGGAGGATCCCGAGGAGGAGTTCGAGATGGATTGAGAGATGCTGTACTGGTCTAGTCTTTTGAGAGAGCGTAGATAGCTTGACCATAGCGAGGTTTTCTTTTGGGGTCTGTATCTAACGCTGATGTATATATATATGTTGTGAATTCGCCTTTTGTAAAAGTGTTCTTGTCTTTTCATGCTACCCACCTTCTTATGTATGTATGCATGTTTAGAAGGCACGCTTCCGCAGTTTTAGATTGTGGTAGTTCGCGCTAGCGTCACTTGGCCGCGATGCGCATCCTGGGCCGTCGCTACTCGTAGGCCAGGTGTACGCAGGGATTCGTTAGTGTATGAACAGGGGTGTCGCGTGCTCGATTGGGGCTCGGGCGTGACATCCCGTTCAAGTGGTATCAGAGCAAGGTCAGCTCGATACGAGACCGTTCGAGGATCTGGAGTGATAAGGCTGTGAATTTTGGGGTAGTTAGATAGACAGACCCTAAACCTAAGGATTAGGAAGGGTAGAATGCATGAATTGATTGGCGCATGTGCTTGCAGAGTTAGAAGATTAGTCCAGTATGACTATAGAATTATCATGTCTGGAACTAACCTGCAGATGCGTCAGGACCTGAGGTAAGGTTCTAAAGCTGAACCCCATGAGTTGGGTGCTTGAATGCTGATTGCTGATTGGCTAGTGCTAGTTACTGTTGCATGTGTTTGTATGCCTAGTCGGCTGTTGCGCGCTGCTTGACCATCATGCATTGCACGATTTCTGCATCAAAAAGGAAAACTGGTTTAAAATGAAGTTGATTTAAAATAAAGATTTGAGGATTTGAAAAGGGCATGCATCACATTTTATTGGGTTGGGTAACCGTCAGCCTGGTATGGGACAGGTCTGACGGGACGTCTAAAAACTGCAATGAAGCGTGGTATGGGACACGTGGAGTGGGATTCTCTCTGGCTGTGGGTAACTTAGGACAACTGTTCGCACCAAGAAATGAGGAGGGCGGGGAGTGGTCGCCGGGGCAGAGACCCGATCAAGGAGCGGCTCCTGACAGGCTTCTAGTTGAGGTGGCGAATGGAGTGGCCTAGGTTGTGCATTGTCAGGGTGAGTCTAGGTGTCTTCCTAGTCCAATTGCATTTAAAAGCTGCAGCGAACTTTTCATGCATATTCATGTCAGTAGACGCGACAGTAGGCGAAAGCTTGATTGATAGTCATAGGGATTCAAATTCCTGAATGGAATTTTATTGGGTATAGGTGAGAGTAATTAGCAAGGATGAGCAATAGGGGCAGAAGACCCAGTGCTGGAGCATCGAGCTCAAGAGCTCCTGCGTCTGAAGGAGACCCGAGAATAGAAGAAATGATGAGGGTATTGACAGAAGTGAGCAATTTGATGGGTAGGCAAGCTGCTGAGAGAGCTGCCACTGTTGCCCAAGCAGCTGAGGCCGCCTTGGCCGCTGCAAATGGAGCCCATGGGGGCAATGGGCATGGCAATGGGGACGCCAGACCCATCATATAGTGGAGCAGTTTCTGAAGCTGCAACCCTCCAAGTTTGACGGCACTGGAGGACCCGAAGTAGCTGCCTTGTGGATCGAGCAGCTGGAGAAGGCATTTACCGTGCTTGGATGCACAGATGAAGAAAAGGTCTCACTGGCGACCTATCAGCTCCAGAGCACCGCAGATGATTGGTGGAAGGCCACCCGTGGACGAGTCTTCCCTGATGGCATGAGGCCAAACTGGGCTGCCTTCTGCGCATCGTTTAATGGCAAGTATTTCTCTGAAGCCGCCCAGGAGAGGAAGATGGAGGAGTTCATAAGGCTCCGTCAAGGACAAATGACTGTGGACCAGTATGAGGGCGAGTTCGCCAGGCTGTCCAAGTTTGCTCGAAGGCTGATAGAGGATCCGTGGGACAAGGCCAGAAGGTTCAGAGAAGGACTGAGACCCGAGCTGAAAAGTATGATCATTGCTACCGGGCTGAGGGACTACAACGAGATCTATGAACGAGCCCTGGCTATTGAGCGAGACCTACAGGAGAAGGCTACCGCATCTGGATCGCGGTTCATGCCGAATAGAAACTTCAGGGATTTCGGCAAGAGGCCGATAAAGGACAACCGCAGGTTCGTCCCACCTGCGAGGAAGACTTTGGGAAAGCCGCCTTTTGCTGGAAATCAGAACTGCCGTGACTGTGGCAGGAGGCATGGGAACAACCCCTGTCCGAAGAAGACGGGAGGATGCTTCAGGTGTGGACAGATGGGGCACATGCAAAGGAACTGCCCGAGGAATGGTCCGAGACCCCAGTTCCAACCGCAGCAGCAGCCACCAATGGCGAATGCACCTCAAGGAATTCTGAACCGTCCGCCTGCTCAGGGACGAGTATATGCTGTGGCGCGCAAGGATGCTGAGAATGCGCCAGGGGTGATCACAGGTACCGTTTCTCTCTGTGGTCATACCGCCTATGCCTTGTTTGATCCTGGTGCATCCCATTCGTTCATATCTGCACGTTTTGCTGAGTTGGCTGGAATAGAAACTAGACCATTGGATCATGTATTGCATGTGGCCACCCCATTGAAGGATAGAGTAGTCGTTATGTTGGGTGTAAGGGGTGTGAGATAGCTCTGGGAGATAGAATTGAGAGGATTGACTTAGCTGTCCTGCCCATGTATGATTTTGACGTAATTGTTGGCATGGATTGGTTGGTTAGACATGGAGCAGTTATTGACTGCAGTAGGAGTACTATAAGGCTGAACCCAGTAGATGGGCCTGAGTATGAGTTTAAAGGAAATCGAGGTGGAACCTCAATTCCTTGGATTTCTGCACTAGAAGCAACCAAGCTGATGGATCAGGGTTGCCTAGGATTCTTGGCATCAGTAACGGATTCGTCGTCTCAAGAAGTGAAGCTAGAGGAGGTGCCTGTAGTAAGGGAATACCCGATGTGTTTCCTCAAGAATTGCCTGGCTTGCCACCAGAGCGTGAAGTGGAGTTTGTAATTGAGTTGGCACCTGGAACTGAGCCAATCTCAAAAGCACCGTATAGGATGGCACTATCTGAATTGAAAGAGCTAAAGGTGCAGATGCAAGAGCTACTGGATAAAGGATTTATCCGCCCCAGTGCTTCACCATGGGGAGCTCCGGTGCTGTTCGTTAAGAAAAAGGACGGATCACTAAGGCTGTGTATAGACTACAGACAGCTGAACCAAGTGACGATCAAGAACAAGTATCCTCTGCCAAGGATAGATGATCTGTTTGATCAGCTGGAAGGAGCGTGTGTGTTCTCCAAGATAGACCTAAGGACAGGTTACCACCAGCTAAGGATCAAGAAGGAGGATATCCCGAAGACTGCCTTTAGGACAAGATATGGGCATTACGAGTTTACCGTCATGCCATTTGGGCTGACAAATGCCCCAGCTGCATTTATGGATATGATGAACAGAGTGTTCAAGGAGTTCTTGGATCGATTCGTGATAGTCTTCATCGACGACATCCTGGTGTACTCGAAGAATGCTGAAGACCACGAAGAACACTTGAGGATTGTTCTGCAGACCTTAAGAGAGCACGCATTATATGCGAAGTTTAGCAAGTGTGAGTTCTGGCTGAGCAGAGTGGCGTTTCT
Source organism: Psidium friedrichsthalianum (assembly GCA_019149425.1). NCBI lineage: Eukaryota > Viridiplantae > Streptophyta > Magnoliopsida > Myrtales > Myrtaceae > Psidium > Psidium friedrichsthalianum. The sequence continues at coordinate 9,641 of JAGVVM010018886.1, read as the reverse complement.
TGGACACATTGTATCTGGAGAAGGAATATCAGTGGATCCAGCTAAGATTGAAGCCGTGGAGAAATGGCCAAGACCAACGACCGTGACTGAGGTGCGAAGTTTCCTTGGATTAGCTGGGTATTACAGACGCTTCGTGGAAAGGTTCTCCGCGATAGCCGCTCCGATGACAAGCTGTTAAAGAAGGAGTCGAAGTTTGAATGGAATGCAAAGTGCGAGGAGAGCTTTCAGGAGCTAAAGGATCGACTGACTTCTGCACCAGTGTTAACCATCCCATCCGGACCTGGAGGATTTGAGATTTACAGCGATGCTTCGCTAAGAGGTCTAGGATGTGTCTTGATGCAACATGGACGAGTGGTAGCTTATGCATCTCGACAGCTGAGGCCACATGAGATGAATTATCCGACGCATGACCTGGAGTTGGCTGCCATAGTATTCGCATTGAAGATTTGGAGGCATTATCTGGTGGGAGAAAAGTTCCAGATATACACAGATCACCAGAGTCTGAAGTATCTGTTTTCGCAGAAGGAATTAAACATGAGACAGCGTCGATGGATGGAGTTGCTGAAAGACTATGATTGTGATATCCTATACCATCCAGGAAAGGCGAATAAGGTGGCGGATGCTCTGAGCGAAAGTCGAGCATCGCGCATATGATGGTTAAAGAATGGACGTTGCTGGAGGAAATCAGAGACTCTGAGTTCAAGGTCGAGATAGGAAGCCTCTCAAGCTTGATGGCCACACTACAGATTGAACCCGAGATTCAATTGAGGATTAAAGAGTTGCAGTCTACGGACCCAGATATTCAGAAGATTGTGACGATGGATGCAGAAGAGAGGAAAGATGACTTCAAGGTGACTGAGGATGGAATAGTGAAGTTTAGAGGACGTCTGTGTGTGCCAAACGACGAAGAGTTGAAGGAAAGAATTCTATCAGAGGCACACAGGAGTAACTACAGTATCCACCCAGGAAGCACGAAGATGTACCAGAACCTGCGTCAGCACTACTGGTGGAATGGAATGAAGGTGGATGTGGCTAAGCATGTAGCCAAGTGCTTGACGTGCCAGCAGGTGAAGGCGCAACATTGCAAGCCTGGAGGACTGTTGCAACCTTTGGAAATCCCAGAGTGGAAATGGGAGCATATCACCATGGATTTCGTGACAGGACTGCCAAGAAGTCAGAGAGGGAATGACTCAATCTGGGTGATAGTGGACCGACTGACCAAATCCGCACATTTTATTGCAGTGCGAAAGGATTCCACTTTGGAGAAGTTGGCAGAATTGTACGTGAGGCAGATTGTAAGGCTGCATGGAGTGCCAGTGAGCATTGTATCAGATCGAGATCCCCGTTTCACCGCCACATTCTGGAAGAGTCTGCAGGGTGCTCTAGGGACAGAGTTAAGATTCAGCACAGCCTACCACCCTCAGACTGATGGACAGTCAGAAAGGACTATACAGACTCTGGAGGATATGCTGAGAGCATGTGTCATAGACTTCAAAGGTGGCTGGGAAGAACAGTTGCATCTAGTGGAGTTCGCCTACAACAACAGCTACCAGCAGAGCATCCAGATGGCACCATTTGAAGCGTTGTATGGAAGGGCTTGCAGGACGCCAATTTGTTGGGATGAAGTTGGCGAGAAAAGTATAACAGGCCCAGAATTGGTTCAACAATCAGTAGAAGCAGTCAAGGTGATTAAGGACAGACTGAGGACCGCCCAGAGTAGACAGAAGAGCTATGCAGACAAGAGACGTAAGCCATTGGAATTCCAAGTTGGAGATCATGTCTTTCTGAAGGTGTCGCCGATGCGAGGATTATCTCGGTTTGGCAAGAAAGGGAAGCTAAGTCCAAGATTCGTTGGGCCATTCGAGATTCTGGAGAAGATCGGGACACTGGCTTATCGTCTGGCACTGCCGCCGAACTTGTCGCAGATCCACAATGTATTTCATGTATCGATGCTGAGGAAGTATGAGCCAGATCCTGGCCATATACTCGATCATGAAGTCATTGAAATGGATGACCGCGTCTCCTACGTGGAAAGGCCAGTAAGGATTGAAGATCGCAAGGAACAAGTGCTCAGGAACAAGACGATTCCATTGGTCAAGGTCATCTGGGAGCACCATGGAACCGAAGGAGCCACGTGGGAAAACGAAGACGAGATGAAGAAGAAATACCGTACCTGTTTGAATGACCCACCTGTAATCTCTATTTTGAAGTAAGGACTGGTAGACTGTAAATTTCGAGGACGAAATTTTTATAAGAAGGGAAGAATTGTGACAGTCTGAAAATTCGACCCAATAGTCAGAATTTCTAAATGAATGGAAATACTTCATTAATACACTCTAGTCGACGCTCACTCAGGATTAGCTACCCTGAGCTGACCAACCGAAGGGGAAAGGCTATCTGGGAATTTTTCCCAATCAGCCGCCCGTTGGCTTGAGACTGAGACAGGGTCGGTATTTGGTGAAATTGACCACAAAATGAAATCTGACGATGGACAATCGAATCAGTAAGATAAACGCAATGAAGAAATGAAGTCGGTTTCAGAAATGTCGACTGAAGGTCAGACAGCCGGTGCACGTCGTGAAGCAAGACGTGAATGGAAAATTACCGAAATGCCCCCGGTAAATGCTCAGACCTTAGAATGAGACTAATTAGGATTTTTGAGAGTAGATTCGATAGACCGACACCAAATCCAGTCTAAATCCGTTCGCGCTCGGGACCCGATCGGTGCATTTGGCACGCAAATCGAGGTCAAGTCAAATCAGATGTCACATCAATCAATCAAGTCAATCAATCAATCATCAATCAATCATGGCACAATTCCCAAGAATCAATCAAGTAAAATCCATCAAAGTCACTATTTACCTACCCCACTATACTCTTTATTTGAATTTGTTTATTAGCTTATAATCTTTCACTCTCTCTCTCCTCACTCATTTGAAACGCCCCGGCCCCAATCGAGCCCGCACATCCTCTGTTCGCCGCCGCGGAACCAACCTGCCGTCCGGCCGTCGGCCACCCCTCCCGACGGCCTCAGGGTGCTCATCGCGGCCAAGCGACGCTAGCGCAAACCGACGACAATCGAAAACCTGCGGAAGCGTGCCTTCTACCATGCATACATACACAAGATAACAGGGTAGTATGAAAGGACAAGAACACTTTTACAAAAAGGAAATACAACGTCATATATATATATATATGGAGCGTCAAGTACAGACCCAAAAGAAACCTCACTATGGTCATACTATCTGCGCTCTCAAAACCAGACCAGATACAGCGAGACTTAGTCCACCTCAAGCTCCTCCTCGGGATCCTCCTCGGGGTCCTCCTCTGGATCCTCCTCGTCTGTGTCCATGGCGTCACCCTCCTCGTGGCCATCGATCTCGGAACGTCCTGGGGACGGCATCTCCTGCAGTGGGTCGGGGTCGATCACCTCGCCACCATACTCGGCTGGCTGCAGTAAGATCGGGTCGTCCTCCATGGAATCGGGGAGTCTCTCTGAGGTCCCTCGAAGCCATACAGGCCCTCTCTAAACCAGGCCTCGTATCTGTGGGGTACAAGATATGGTCCACCCTGATCTACTAACACGGTGGTCACATGCCTATGCCACAGAGTGGCGTGCATATCAAAATGGAGGGTGATCTCTGTGTCCATCTGTACTGGCAGTCCAAAAAGCATCGGCGGTGCGGCCATCATGGGTGACCTGGATCTGTAAAAGAAGGGCAACCACCGCCCATGAGTCGAAACTCAGCAAGCTCACCACTAATCCTAACGTAGGATAGCGTATACTAGTAGGGTCGGTCCTATCCAGTGGACTAGGTTCGCGGTCCAGGGCTCAGACACTCTCAGTTCCCTCGGTACCAAACCCTCAACATGAAAATAGATAGGCAGGTATATCGGCACGACCCAAAATACACAGACGGGCAATAACGCAGACAATCACAATGCGATATGCAAATGAAACAGGCCTCAGTCGGCCATATCGGTTCCCAATGGAACATGCCCGTCTATCACTCCAATCCCCATCAGGGCTCACTCTCAGCCATTCGGCAAATACCACACTGCGTCTCGAACGCCTTACGTTGGTCTTCCTTTTCTCTCCATTTCCCTCTGGGCACATTCTCATGTCACATCTCTGGTGACTCATGTGACAGTCTGAAATTCGACCCAATAGTCAGACTTTCTAAATGAATGGAAACACTTCATTAATACACTCTAGTCGACGCTCACTCAGGATTAGCTACCCTGAGCTGACCAACCGAAGGGGAAAGGCTATCTGGGAATTTTCCCATCAGCCGCCCGTTGGCTTGAGACTGAGACAGGGTCGGTATTAGTGAAATTGACCACAAATGAAATCTGACGATGGACAATCGAATAATAAGGAAAACGCAATGAAGAAATGAAGTCGGTTCGAAAATGTCGACTGAAGGTCAGACAGCCGGTGCACGTCGTGGAGCAAGACGTGAACGGGAAAATTACCGAAATGCCCCCGGTAAATGCTCAGACCTTAGAATGAGACTAATTAGGATTTTGAGAGTAGATTCGACAGACCGACACCAACCCAGTCCAAAATTCGTTCGCGCTCGGGACCCGATCGGTGCATTTGGCACGCGAATCGAGGCAAGTCAAATCAGATGTCACATCAATCAGATGTCACATCAATCCATCAATCAAATCAATCGCGTCATGGCACAATTCCCCATGAAATCCATCAATCAATCACATATCACAAATCCCTCTAACCACTCCACTACTTCACTTGCCTTTTTGTCTTTTCCTTCATTATAATCTATCACCATTCTCTCTCCTCCCTCATTCCCTCCATTTTCGGCCGGCCACCTCCCCCTCTCCCTCCGAAACCTCTCTCTCTCTCGGCCTCTCCCTCGTCCGTCTCCGCCCGTGGAGCGCCACCGTCCGCCCATCTCCCCGGCCACCTTCACCGTCCGGTCTTTCCACCTCACGGTAAGCCTCTCTCCTCCCCGTCCCTTGTCTTCTCGTGGCATGAAAGCCACTTGGAGCCGTCCCCGACCTTACCCCTCTCTTTCTCTCTCTCGTCCGATCAGCCACCGTCCCCGTCGTCGTCGTGGTCCGGCCGCCGTCGCCACGTCCAGCCATCACCGACCACCCTCACGCCTTGGTAAGTCTTCATGGCCCTCCTTCACTTCATTCCATGGCCGTGGGACACCCTATTTGACCGAACCAACCCCGGCTCCCCATTGTAGGCCGTGAACCCGAGTAGGCCGCCGGAGTCCTTTCCGTCGTCGCCGTCGTCTTCGGCCGCCACACGGTAAGCTTCACCCACTAATCTCAATCTAGGCTAGTGGTATGCTTGTGTGGTTGATTGAATTAGTTGCTAATTAAAGTGATTAGTGGATAATGTGTGTGATAAGCATGTTGGGCTAGGATTAAGCTTATGTGTGAAATGGGCCGAACTTGTGGGCCTCTAGGAAATTCGGTTTGGGCCTTGAAAAGTCATAGATGGGCTGAACGGAGTGAAGTTGGCGTGAGAATTTATGGCCTAAGGATTGTATTGGGCTTAAGAACTTAATTCTAACTTAATTGGGCCTAATTGAACCTAATTGAACCTAATTGGGTTAATGGGCCTATAATGGACGAAATTATAATTAAATGGGCCCAATGATGGGTTGGAACATTAAAAGATGAGGCCCACTAATGCATATGGGCTTAGAGTGATCAAATGGGCCTAAAATGGGCTAAATGGGCTTAATTGGATAATCCTTGAAAATGGGCTTGGGCCCTACGCGAAATTAATTCTAATTGGGCCTTAATTTCATAATGGACCTAAGATTTAATTAATGGGCTCAAGTTTAATTAATGGGCCTTGGTTATTATTAGGGCCCAACTGAAATTATTAAGCCTAACCTAATTAATGGGCCTAATCCATTTCATTCAACCTTGAACCGTAACGGGTCCAACTTGACTAATGGCTTTAAACCTTATAATGGGCTGACCTACCTTAATGAACTTAATTACCCTTGGGCCTTGGGCCGGGATTGGACCCATTCGAACTCGAATCCTTTAATTGGGCTTTAAACCGAGATAAGCCTAATTCAACTACACCTGATGGATTGTTTAATCATTGAATCATTAGTCGCGGGTTAATAACTCCCAGGGGACTAGCATGGGTGATTGGGTTTAGGCCGGGTTGTTAAGGCCGCCGAGATGAGATTCCAATCGTTATGGGTTTGGCCCGAGAATTAATATGGGATACTCTATTGAGCCTGTCTGGCTAGGGGATTGTGCGTGGGGCCTTTGAATCTCATATGGTCTGGTCTGACGAGCACATGTTCGCTTTGATGATTTCTTGATGTGCCTTGTACCTGTGCTCATATACCATAGCATGCTGCTCTGTGTTTAAATTGCTGGTTGCAATCATGAGGGCCCCGCATTCATTAAGAGCATGGCATGAGTCACCAGAGTTGTGACGTGAGAATGTGCCCAGAGGGGAAATGGAGAGAAAAGGTAGACCAACGTAAGGCGTTCGAGACGCAGTGTGGTAAATGCCGTAGGGCACTGTTGGGCGAGCCCTGATGGGATTTGGAGTGACAGATGGGCATGGTCTATTGGGACCCGTTATGGCCGATTGAGGCCTGAGCATGATCCATTGGGATCCGATATGGCCGGTTGAGGCCTGTAGCATTGCATATGGCATCTGATTGATATCTCTCGTGCCCGTCTGTATGATATGAACTGTGTTGGGATAATTTGCACGTCTGTTATTCATGTTGGGGTCTGGTACCGAGGAGACTGAGAGTGTCTGAACCCTGGTACGTGAGCCTAGTCCGTTGGATAGGACCAACCCCACTAGTATACGCTATCCTACGTTAGGATTAGTGGTGAGCTTATGAGTTTCGACTCATGGGCGGTGGTTACCCTTCTTTTACAGATCCAGGTCACCATGATGGCTGCACCGCCGATGCTTTTTGGACTGCCAGTGCAGATGGACACCGAGATTACCCTCCATTTGATATGCACGCCACTCTGTGGCATAGGCATGTGACCACTGTGTTAGTAGATCAGGGTGGACCTTATCTTGTACCCCATAGATACGAGGCCTGGTTTAGAGAGGGCCTGTATGGCTTCGAGGGACCCAGAGAGACTCCCCGATTCCCATGGAGGATGACCCGATCCTGCTACAGCCAGCTGAGTATGGTGGCGAGGTGGTCGACCCGACCCACTGCAGGAGTTGCCGTCCCCAGGACGATCCGAGGTGATGGTCATGAGGAGGGTGACGCCATGGACACAGATGAGGAGGACCCCGAGGAGGATCCTGAGGAGGAGTTCGAGATGGTTTGAGTTCTGCTGTACTGGTCTAGTCTTTTTGAGAGAGCGTAGATAGCTTGTCTATAGTGAGGTTTTCTTTTGGGAGTCTGTATTTAACGCTTTATATATATATGATGTGTATTGCCTTTTGTAAAAGTGTTCTTGTCTTTCATGCTACCCTGTACCATTTGCATGTATGTATGTATAGAAGGCACGCTTCCGCAGGTTTTAGATTGTTGTCGATTCGCACGAGCGTCATCTGGCCGCGATGAGCATCCTGGGCCGTCGCTACTCGTAGGCCAGGTGTACGCAGGGATTCGTCGATGTGTATGAACAGGGGTGTCGCATGCTCGTTGAAGGGATTCGGGGCGTGACAAGCCCAACTTAACTAATTAGGCCCAACTTGGCTTAATGGGCCTAACCCACCTCACTAGACCTTGAACCTTAGTGGGCCTAACTAAATTATATGGGCCAAACTTGGCTAATGGACTTAAAACACCGTGTGGGCCGACTTACCTTATTGGACCTGACTGTCACGCCCGAACCCCAATCGAGCTCGCGACATCCTGCTTATCGTAACGACGAACCCTGCGTACGCCTGGCCTACGACTAGCGACGGCCCAGGACGGACATCGCGGCCAGACGACGCTATGGTCTAGCGCAAAACCTGAAACCTACGGAAGCGTGCCTTCTACACATGCATACATGCACAAGATAATAGGGTAGTACGGAAGGACAAGAACACTTTTACAAAAGGAAGACAACACATATATATACCATCGAGCGTTAAGTACAGACCTCCAAAAGAAAATCTCAACCTATGGTCACGACACCTACGCTCGCGCTATCTCAAAAGGTCTAACCAGCGACAGTAGGACTCAGTCCTCCTCAGGTCCTCCTCCTGGATCCTCCTCTAGATCCTCATCTGGATCCTCCTCTGGGTCCTCTTCTGGATCCTCCTCTGGGTCCTCCTCATCGGTGTCCATGGCATCACCCTCCTCATGGCCGTCTATCTCGGAACGTCCGGGGGACGGCAACTCCTGCAGCAGGTCGGGGTCGATCACCTCGCCACCATACTCGGCGGGCTGCAAAAGGATCGGGTCTTCCTCCATAGGGATCGGAGAATCTCTCTGGGATCCCTCAAAACCATGTAGACCCTCTCTAAACCAAGCTTCGAAACCATGAGGTATAAGGTAGGGTCCTCCTGATCTACCAACACAGTAGTCAAGTGCCTATGCCACATCGTGGCGTGCATATCAAAATGAAGAGTGATCTGGGTATCCATCTGCCACTGGTAATCCAAAAAAGCATAGGGGGCGCTACGCATCACGGGTGACTGGATCTAGAAAAAGAAGGGCAAACCACCGCCCGTGAGTCGAAACTCAATAAGCTCACCACTAATCCTAGCGTAGGATAGCGTATACTAGTGGGGTCGGTCCTATTCAGGGGACTAGATTCGCGGTCCAGGGTTCAGACACTCACAGTTCCCTTAGTATCAGACCCTCAGCGCATAAGTAGACGTGCAAAGGCATATCAATGCAGATCATAATACACAGACGGGCGGCAGTAACAAGCAGTCAACCATAATGCCATATGCCAATGATGCAGGCCTCAGTCGGCCATAACGGATCCCAATGGATCATGCCCGTCTATCTCTCCAATTCCCATTAGGGCCCATCCATCAGTGCCACTCGGCAATTTCCTCAACTGCGTATCTGACGCCTTACGTTGGTTACCCCTTTCTCTCCATTTCCCCGCGTAACGCCTCTGGGGCACCTTCTCATGTCACATCTCTGGTGACTCATGCCATGCTCTCAATGTATGCGGGGCCCACATATTTACAAACAGTAATTCAACCATAGAGCATGCATGCAATGGTTCACAAGTACGGGAACAGAGTACATCAAGGAAACATACGAGTAAACTACTGCAATTAACAGTATAAACATCACATAGGCCCAGCGCACTATAATTAGTTCCCAATCCTGATCGCATTATCCCAGGGACCGACTCAGTTGGAACTCGCTCCAGACAAACCCAGCAGCTAAGGTTAGGTCCCAGGGAATTTGTTACCCAGATTAATGATTTAGGGTTTTAATAACTCTTCAGGTGCAATTGAATTAGGCTTGACTTGGGTTAAGGCCCCATTAGTAGGTTTAGGTTCGAATGGGCCTAGAGCCCGTTCCAAGGACCCAGGCTCACAAAGGTAGTTAGGTCCAATAGGGTAGGTCGGCCCATTACAGTGTCTTAAGCCCATTAGCCAAGTTGGGCCCACATAATTTAGCTGGGTCAATAAGGTTCAAGGTCAAGAGGGGGGGTTAGGCCCACAAGGCCGAATTGGGCCTATCAAATTAAGTTGA
>JAGVVM010018882.1:0-16774 GCA_019149425.1 Psidium friedrichsthalianum | reverse complement strand
AAAAAACCATACAAGCTTTCATGGCTTCGCAAAGGAAATGAGGCATGAGTCGATAAACGATGTCTCGTCCAATTTTCCATTGGAAAAAAATATACCGATGAAGTGTGGTGTGAAGGCATTCCCATGGATGCTTGCCATTTGCTTCTTGGGAGGCCTTGGCAATTTGATAGAAAAACAAAGCATGATGGGTACCAAATATTTATGCTTTCAAGAAAGATGGAGTCAAGATCATCTTGGGTCCTTCTAAACTGGAGAGTACTACCTCTAAACCATCCACTAGGGAGGGAAATAACTTGCTTTCTTAAATCTGAATAAAGTTTTGGAAGGTTCCATGAAGGAATTGCTCTTGTGGTGTTAGAGGAGAATGAAGAATATTATGATGTTCCTACCTAGGCAGAGCCTCTTCTCCGAGAATTTTGGATGTTGTTCCAAAATACATTCCACCTGGTCTTCCACCTATTGGAGATATCCAGCATTGTATTAATTTCATTTCAAGAGCTATTATTCCTAACAAAGTAGCTTATCACATGAGTCCTAAAAAGGATAAAGAGCTACAATGATAAGTCGATGAGCTCATGATTAAGGTATGGTGAGGAAAAGCATGAGTCCCTGCGTTGTCCTTGCCCTTCTTGTACTAAAAAAGGATAGTTTTCGGCGTATGTGCATTGACAGTAGAGCAGTAAATAAAATTACCATCAAGTACCATTTTCCTATTCCTTGGCTCAATGATCTTCTCGATCAACTCCATGTTGCTATAATCTTCTCCAAAATTGATCTCCGGTGTAGGTATCATCAAATCCAAATGAGAGCCGGCGACGAATGGAAAACCACTTTTAAAACTAGAGATGGCCTCTATGAATGGATGGTCATGCCTTTCGGCCTCTCTAATGCTCCTAGTACATTTATGCACCTCATGAATCAAATTTTTAAACTATTTATTGGTAGCTTTATTGTTATTTATTTTGATGACATTCTTTTCTATAGTTCGACTTTAAAGCAATACTTGGAGCATCTTCGCCAAGTTTTCAGAGTTTTGCAGGAGCAAAAATTGTATGCCAACCAAAAGAAGTGTTACTTCTTTACCGATAGCCTTATTTTCTTAGGCTATGTTGTCTCTAAAGGAGGCATCAAGATGGATCCAAGCAAGGTGGAGGCAATCTTAAGTTGGTCGATGCCGACACAGATACATGATATTCGGAGTTTTCAAGGCTTGGCCTTGTTTTATCATCGATTCATGAAGCATTTCAACACCATCATTGCTCCTATCACTAAATGCCTAAAGGCACAAGGGGGATTTCAAATGGACCAATGAGGTAGAATAGAGCTTCGAACTCCTTAAAGGAAGGTAACCGAGGCTCCTATTCTTGCATTTCCAGATTTTAATAAAGTCTTTGAAGTTAATTTTGATGCTTCTAATGTCAGAATCGGTTTCTGGTCTTAGCCAAGAAGACAACCCGATTGCATTCTTTAGTGAAATGCTAAATAATTCCCGTAAGAATTACTCTACTTATGATAGGTAATTTTATGCTATTGTTCGAGCTTTGGATCACTAGCAACATTATTTACTGTTTAAGGAGTTTGTTCTTTATTCAGACCATGAAGCGTTGAAGTATGTGAATACTTAACATAAACTCAACAATCGGCATGCTAAGTGGGTTGAGTTCCTTTAAGCTTTCACTTTTCTCACCAAACATAAAGCTAGAGCTCTTAACCGCATAGTAGATGTATTGAACCGTTGGTATTCCTTGCTTCATATTATGCAAGTGTAGGTCTTAGACTTTGATATGATCAAGGAGCTTTATGAAAATGATCCAGATTTCGGTAAGATTTGGAGAGATTGTTCCAAAGATCCAAATCAGCAATTTTTGTTACAAGATGGATTTCTTTTTAAGAATAATTGTCTATGCATACCAAGAGGTTCTCTAAGAGAAGCTATTATCAATCAAAGAAGCTCATGGATTAGGCCTAGCAATTCATTTCGGAAGAGACAAGATGTACTCTCTTATCAAGGAAAATTTTTATTGGCCGTGAATGGAGAAAGATGAATACGGCATGTGATCTGATGCCAAACTTGTCACATTGCCAAAAGTCATACTTAAAATACCAGTTTGTACACTCCATTACTGGTACCAATAGCTCCTTTGGAGGATGTGAGTCTTGACTTTGTGATTGGTTTACCTCAAATGCAAAGGGATAAAGACTCAATCAAGTTAGTCGTTGATATATTTTCCAAAACGGTGCATTTGGTGCCATGTAAGAAGACGTTGGATGCTACTTATGTGGCAAAACTTTGTTTCTAAGAGATCGGGAAGTTTTATCGTATTCCAAAGATGATGACCTCCAATCGGGATTCCAAAATTGTGAGTCATTTTTGGCGCACACTTTAGAGAAAACTCAGCACCGCTCTTCAATTTAGTTCTTCTCATCATCCTCAAACCGATGGCCAAACTAAAGTTGTTAATCAAAGTCTAGGAAATCTTCTAAGTAGCTTAATTGGAAGTAATTTGTGACAATGGAACCTCACTTCGGCTCAAGTAGAATTTGCTTACAATCATTCTTCAGGCCAAACAACATGAAAGAGTCCTTTGGACTTGTGTAAGGGAAAAATCCTATTGGTCCATTAGACTTAGCTCCACTTCCCATCATTCATCATTTTAGCGGAGATATTGAGGAACATGCCAATTATTTGAAAAAGCTCCATAAACAAGTTCGAGAAAGGATTATAAAGCACAATGCCAAGTATCAAGAAAGAGCAAAGAAGCAACGACGACCTAAGGCTTCCAAAGAAGGAGATTTGTTTTGGCTTCATCTTCAGAAGGAACAATTTCCTAGAGGTCATCCTGGAAAGTTAAAGCCTAGACCTGATGGACCTTTCAAAGTGCTACAGAGGATCGGTAACAATGCATATAAGATCGAACTCCCTGGTGAGCATGTTGTTTCTGCAACGTTCAATGTTGCTGATCTTTCTCCTTACCATGAAGATGAAGACAAAGGAAACTCAAAGACGAGTTTTCACGAAGCAAAAGTGACTGATGCCTGACCATTCCTTGAAGATATCAAAGGCTATTAATAACTTCTTATATTTTCAAGAGTAGTTGAATGACGTCTAGATTTCTAAAGTGTTTATTAAGTATGATTTTTATGCCCTAAAGAGTCAAAGTCTAGTTCCTAGGAATTTATTATGTTTTCTATTTCCCATAAGCCTTTTGCCTTTTATTCAAATTTTGAGTCTCATTTCTCAAGCTCGGAGGGTTGTCCATGGTCGCCAACATAAGGATGTTATGATGAACGAGAAGGCAGACTTAATTTGTTTAATGAATTAAATTAAGCCTTTGGCTTGTTAACAAGAAGGTGTTCTTGTTTCTACTCTTATCCCTTAGGTGGATTCCTACGGTTAAAATGTCCCTTAATTCGTCACTTGTGTTACCTCCTACTTTTTACACTTTCTCCTCTTCATTGTCTTTTAATGGATGATTAAAAAGCATTGTGTATATCACTGCTCCCCTATCTTCAACAGGACCTTACGAATAAGCAGGATAAGTAAATTATAGGTGCATAAATCAAGATAAGTAGCCTAATACTAGATGATTTGCACTTGCTAGCATAAAGAATCAAACCTGTGCCTAGAAACTAATTCACATACAGCGAATTTATTCTTTATTCTTAAAGTACATTACAGGAAAAAATCACGAAAAACCTTAGACTATACCTACCATGACACATTTATTTGGTGACACCAAAAATCCTAAATTTGTCCCCGGGTAGCACATTTATTCTAAGCCCTTTTTTTTTGGTGATGCTAGAACCTCAAAATAATACTTGTATGGCACAAAATTTGGGGTAAATGTATCACATGGATACAAGTTTAGGGCTTCTTATGTCACAAGAAAAATTTTGGGGTAAACATGTCACAATAGTACAAGTTTGGAATAAATGTGTCACATGGGTATAAGTTTGGTATTTTTCTGTGTCGCGAAAAAAGATTTGATAAATGTGTCATGATGCGCATACTTAAGGTTTTTTTTTTTTTTGGCTATTTCCCCGTGGAAAACCAATGTAAAACATGCAAAGTGAACAATGAAGGGTAACTGGATGAGTATTGCTAAAAATTTAAAGAGTACGTAAATTGATGAGGAAGAGACTCTAGTGGGCGTCCCATTAGCGTGGTCCTAGGTCCTCCATGCGACCGTATGACATGAAAACGGACGTTCATGCGTAAGGAGCCAAAATACGAGAAACCAAGAAATCAGATGGCAAGAGAATCGTTGTCATTTAGTCATGAATTCTGTGTCTCCTCCACTTCACGGGATGAAAAAACGTCTACAGCCCCAAACCCCGAGGTCAGATTCTAGCATCTTCATTTTGATTCGTCGCCTTTTTTTGGTTTTCTCCATGTTCCCTAGACAAATTCAAATCATCGCGTCCTAAAATTGATAGGTTAGTTTTTATTTTATTTTTATTTTTATTGTACTAAGGTCCTGAAGATCGATGGGTATCTCTCTCAGTGAGCGACAAATTCAGCATTTTGGATTGTATCTGCAGTGATGTACATGTTAACATTTTGAGTCTCGAAAATCCAGCGAATTCCTGGTTGCGGGATTGATTTTTGTTTCTTTCTGAGACAAATGACACCCTGTCAAGTTGATCCTCCAGCGCCTCAAATTTATTTAATTATTCATTTTTCTCTTCTCATCTCATCTCTTCATTATTCAAAGGAGATAGGCCATTAGACCGAAAAAAAAAAGGGAGATAGGCCTCCATTTTTTAAGTCTCATTCTTTGTTATTAATGCGACGAATAGATGTAGAAGTGAAAAATTCCCTTAAGTCCCCGGAATTTTCGCATTTTAGTTATATCTACACATTCAAATCAATTATCACATAGTTGTTGACATTAAAATTTTCTTCAAGAGATATCTCTTGCATTTCACAAAAAAATAATGATAATAATACTTGATTTATACTTTTTTTATCTTCTCATAAACTCATGATACTTGATACTCGAAGATAAATTCAGATGGACAAGGCTCTTGTCTTTCCTACCTGGTTTTGAAGTAGCCGCCTCCTTCTCTCTTCATAAAAGAAGACCTTAATTCCACGTAGGTCGCTCGTTAAATTCTGCACCCTAATCTGGTTATAACCTCAATTTTTTGGGCTCATCTATTTTTCCTCTCATGTTAGAAGTTAGAAGTTGCACGAAACTAACATGAACTCTTGAGAACATCAAATGACGACATGTCCAGGTAGATGGTACACGTGTGGCGACAAAAAACCCCACGACTCTCTCTCTCTCTCTGAATCGCCCAAGTGTGCTATAACCATGAAAAGCTTGCGTAATAGAAAAGACGATCTGCAGATAAAGGCATTTTAAATCGTATGGAACAATCATATTAAGACTGGAGATCGTACTAATAGGTATCAATCAGCGGCGCTATCCAATGTTGGGAGATAAAGAGAGAGGGAGAGAGAGTTTAAAGAGCAAGAAGCCAAATCGGTTCAATGCATTAAGTGCGCACCAACTAATATAATGCTAAAGTTTCAAGGCGACAAAAGTTAGTGGACTTCGACCAACAAAAAAAAAAGGTTGGTGTACTTAACATTTGTCAAAGTTGGCAACTAGGGTTTACTGTTTTGATTCTTTCTTCAATTGATCTTCTCATAGAAAATACATCAAGACAAAGACATCAGCGAAAAGAAAGGCAAGAAAGGGACAACTTGCGTCCCCAATACGTCATGCATTTCGTGAGGATTTCGTGACAACAGGACAACATCCAACACGTATCATTCTTTTTACAATTAGCAAAAATGACCATGATAAGGGAAGTTGAAAGGAGAAAAAGAAATCACGAAAAGAATGACAGACATTTCTTGGCCTTGACTGGGGACATTTAGGAAAAAGTTCGATGAATATGGGACTGAATCTCCTAAGTTTAATGAGTTCTTAACTCCAGAGATGATGAAAGTGTGTTTTGGAAAGGAAAAATTGACTATAACTATACGAAAAAGAATTGCTTTTCTTGATCTATTTTACTTCAATTAGTCAAATATGAAAGAAGGCATTAGGACTTGGAATTATTCACACGGATAAGCCCAAATTTCGGTCAGAAAACCATCTCTAGACTAAATTTAATCTGAATTTCGTTATTGGCAAGCCCATTTATATCTTTTCCATAAGTTATATTAGATTAGTTTAATGCAACTCAACCCTAGGCCCATTGTTTGACTCTTCGCCCCATTCACGCCTAATCCGCCCATTTGTAGCCCACAATAACTAATTTAAAGCCCAATTGTTTAAGAACCCTGTGACGCTCCAGGTACGCAGGCTTTTTATGAAATAGGGGTGAAAAAAACCAATTATGATAACCACTCATTATAGGAAAATACGAATTAGGAGTCCATCCCTTTATACTGCTGGCGGACCACGTTTGGCAGCTGGCCTGAATGACGGGGAGGGTCCCAACCTTACCACTTCCAGTCACGGCGACGGCGGCAACGACGGGGGTAGGGCGGCGGACGGTCGTGCTCTCGGCCTAGGAAGGAGCTGCCGAGAGGCATCAAATGGGATCAAATGGCCGGAAATGAGAGAGAGAAGAGTCAAGAGGCTTACCAAGGGGGCCAAGGGAAATGGGTGGCCGACGGTGGAGTTTGAAGGGCGAACGGCGGCGGCTCCTTCTCGAGCGAACGATGAAGACTGAGAGAGAAGAGAGATGGTGAGGTTCGGTCGGCTTCATGGGGGTCTCATGGGCCACGAAAATGAGAAGGCAAGGGGCTAAAGGACTTACCAAGGGAAGACAAGATGATGGCGATGGAGGGCCGAACGACGATGAACAGGCGGCGGCTTCGGGCGGAGCTCACGGCAGACGAAGGAAGATGAGGAAGAGAAGAAGAAAATGAAGAAGAAGAAGATGGCGTCGGAAGAATGAGAGGGAGGAGGAGAGAGGGAGAGAGAAGAAGATAGTTTATAATAAGGAAAACCAAATAATAATCAAGTTAGTGGAGTAGGTTTATGACGATTTGATGTTTGATGTATTGAATGACAACTTGAATGACTTGATGTGATGTGCCTTGGAACTTGTGCCATGATTTGATTGATGGGATTGTTTTATTGATGTGACACCTGATTGATGGGACATTTGATTTGACTCGTCTCGATTTGCGTGCCAAATGCACCGATCGGATCCCGAGCGCGAGCGAACTTCGGTCTGGTTTTGGTTTCGTTCTATCGTATTTGCTCTCAAATAATCCTATTTGGTCTAATTTTAAGGATTGAGCATTTACCGGGGGCATTTCGGTAATTTTCCATTCACGTCTTACTTCTCGACGTGCACCGGCTGTCTGCCCTTCGGGCGACATTTCTGAACCTGAATCCATTTCTCCATTGTGATTCTCTTAGTAATTCGATTGTCCACTGTCGGATTTCATTTCATGGGCAAATTCATTAAACACCGACTCCGTCGAAATCTCAGACCAACGGGCAGCTGTTTTGGGAAAATTTCCCAGGTAGCCATTCCCTTTTGGTTAGTCGTCTCAAAGTGGCCAACTTTGAGTGAGAATCAATCGGAGCGCATTTATGAAATATATCCATTCATTCCGAAATCCCGATAACTGGGTCGAATTTTCAGACTGTCACAATTATTACATGGAATTTTGTGTTGGAATGTTATTTCCATCACAACATGCAGCGTAGTTGGCTACGAAAGTACCCAACCATGAATCATCTTCATCAATGGGATTATTCTTCATCACTGTCGTCAGTACCCGATCATGAATCATCTTCTTCATCACTATTATCATCATCGTTATCATCGTACTACACGTACTAATTATCACATCAATATCATCTTTACCAACATTGAAACCTTCTCCAATTGAATCATTTATCGATTGATGTTCATATACAGTAGCATAATACTGTAGAAACCCCATATAACCGGATAAACATGCAAACTGTTGGATTTTCTAAACTATGCTATCATTATTCACATCCACAATATTATACATCATACAACCGGTTGTTCCAACCGATTGTCTATACATCAGACTGGGAATAAACTGATTTTCTGTTATATTCAATTCGTGCTCAATCGTAGCACGTAATCCATCAAATGTGGATATTTTCCAAACTCAAACATAGCACATTGTCCACATTCGTAATCATATCCAAATTGATTTTGTACTATTCTATCTTTCCATTGTACAGTCACAAAAGATGTAAACATTTTGTTAAACGAACAAATTACAAATTATTTTGTATGTAAAATTTTATAATTTTTTTCCTCTACACATTAATAAATGAATATTATAACTATCAATATAACAAATGAAATAAATAAGGTCACAAAAATATTTACGAATTTAGGCATTCTTTCAAAATATTTATAGATAAGGAATATAATTGTCATTTAGAAATGAATGAAGGACCAAAATCATCAACAACAACATCTAGTTTTTTTTTGTGATTTGGATTATCATTTTTAATTTTTTTGTGATAAATTTTTTTATTTTTGATTATTTTTTAATTATTTTCTTGCCAAATCAACCAGATCAACCGAATAGGACACCTAGGGGTTTGACCCAAATAACAGCGTCACTTCCATTTTTGATATTATCTATTTTTTTTCTTTTCAAATTTACTTTTTCCTTTTCTTTTTTTAAAAATCTTTTCCTACACATTTTTGGGACCGAGTCAATTCGACCCAACTCATAAATTCAAAGAGCAGGTCCAAACCCACTCGAGTTTGAACCGGAACTTTCACGATAGAATTTTGGGCATTTTTTTATTTATGATGCTTTGTTCATTTTTTTCCTAATTTTTCTATTATCTAGGAACTTTTTATTATTATAAACAAATCGTATAATCCAGGTTTGCCCACCTGGCCAGTCGACCTCCCTTGAATTAAACGACTAAAAACAACAGTTTAGATCTAATTACCACATCTTACGGTCCAGATTTAACCATGATTTTGCACAAAAATTTTCCTAAGACATGTACATTTAGTTATTAGTTTAGTATTCTCATAATCATATTTAATAAACCTTACAAAATTTTAAAAAATGATGAAAATAAGGTTTAATACACACAATTTTTCGTGAGACATGTATCGACATGCAAAATAGAGATATTTGTAGCGCAAAAATAAGATATTTTTAGGATCAAACATCCTGCAAAAATATCACAAATTAATAACGAAATAGGGACTCAACAGCACTAAAACAATCAAAACATGTTGAAATTAACCATAACATGGATATATGCATTACCTTAACCCAAAAAGCGTGCGTACGTCAAAACGGTGGAAAAAGATACTTCGACGCTTCAAATTTCTCTCCTCTTATCTAGCTTCTCTATCATGTAAAAAAAAATTAACGTTATACACAACGAAATGAAAAACGCAAAGGTTAGAAGAAAACAGATTATAAAGTGAATCGTTACCTGGTTCAATGACGAGAAAATGTTGACAGAATAATTCATCACGAATATGGAAATGTTTGAAATTGACGAATGACTTCCAAATCTCTCTTTTCTCTCTTGATTTTACCTCGGCTCTCTCTCTGCTTTCTCTCTATTTTCTCTCTGTTCCCTCTCTTCATCTTCGCAAATGGCCACTCCGTTTTCGCCTTTAATAGAAGTGAAGAACTCTGGCATCTTACTCTTCTAAAACTTCACGTGAAGTTTTAGAGAAAAGCCTTTTAAAAGGGGGCCCTTGTGTTCGGCAGCCAAGCTACCGAGTGTGAAGATTCAGAAGCTTTCTTTTGAAACTTCACGTGAAGTTTTAGAAGAAAGCTTCTGAAAAGTGAAGTTTTATGTGAAATGGATGAGAAGGTGGGACCCTCCCCCGTCATTCAGCAGCCCAGCTGCCAAACCAAGGTCCGCCAGCAGTAAAACTGCCGGATGGACTCCTAATTCGTATTTTCCTCCACCCGAAACCCAAATCAGTAAAATTGGTTTTTTTTCACCCCTATTTCATAAAAAGCCTGCGTACCTGGAGCGTCACAGGGTTCTTACACAATTCACCTCCTAATCTCTGTAGGTGAAGTTTTTCTTTTTCTAAATTATAGGTAACAATTGAATAATAGGCGAGATGGGTAAATAAACAATCAAACAATGGAGGATCCAGTTGAGTTGCATTACCAATCTACTCTAACTTTTTTGAAAATATATATATGTATCATTAGTCACATAATCTCTCTTCCCCATCAATTGATTTAGTACTACTTTGAATATCTTTTTGTCTAACCTAGCAAACTTTAGATTATGTGCCAGAGAATGACTGTTCTCAGTATCCTATCATGAGAATTCCAAGTCCTCTCATGCACTTCTTTCCTACTTGAAGTAATTAAGTTCTAGATAATCAAGAAAAGCAATTTCTTTTTCGTATAGTTATAGTCAATTTTTCCTTTCCAAAACACACTTTCATCATCTCTGGAGTTAAGAACTCATTAAACTTAGGAGATTCAGTCCCATATTCATCGAACTTTTCCTAAATGTCCCCAGTCAAGGCCAAGAAATGTCTGTCATTCTTTTCGTGATTTCTTTTTCTCCTTTCAACTTCCCTTATCATGGTCATTTTTGCTAATTGTAAAAAGAATGATACGTGTTGGATGTTGTCCTGTTGTCCGAATCTCACGGAACGCATGACGTATTGGGGACGCAAGTTGTCCCTTTCTTGCCTTTCTTTTCGCTGATGTCTTTGTCTTGATGTATTTTCTATGAGAAGATCAATTGAAGAAAGAATCAAAACAGTAAACCCTAGTTGCCAACTTTGACAAATGTTAAGTACACCAACCTTTTTTTTTTGTTGGTCGAAGTCCACTAACTTTTGTCGCCTTGAAACTTTAGCATTATATTAGTTGGTGCGCACTTAATGCATTGAACCGATTTGGCTTCTTGCTCTTTAAACTCTCTCTCCCTCTCTCTTTATCTCCCAACATTGGATAGCGCCGCTGATTGATACCTATTAGTACGATCTCCAGTCTTAATATGATTGTTCCATACGATTTAAAATGCCTTTATCTGCAGATCGTCTTTTCTATTACGCAAGCTTTTCATGGTTATAGCACACTTGGGCGATTCAGAGAGAGAGAGAGAGTCGTGGGGTTTTTTGTCGCACACGTGTACCATCTACCTGGACATGTCGTCATTTGATGTTCTCAAGAGTTCATGTTAGTTTCGTGCAACTTCTAACTTCTAACATGAGAGGAAAAATAGATGAGCCCAAAAAATTGAGGTTATAACCAGATTAGGGTGCGGAATTTAACGAGCGACCTACGTGGAATTAAGGTCTTCTTTTATGAAGAGAGAAGGAGGCGGCTACTTCAAAACCAGGTAGGAAAGACAAGAGCCTTGTCCATCTAAATTTATCTTCGAGTATCAAGTATCATGAGTTTATGAGAAGATAAAAAAAGTATAAATCAAGTATTATTATCATTATTTTTTTGTGAAATGCAAGAGATATCTCTTGAAGAAAATTTTAATGTCAACAACTATGTGATAATTGATTTGAATGTGTAGATATAACTAAAATGCGAAAATTCCGGGGGACTTAAGGGAATTTTTCACTTCTACATCTATTCGTCGCATTAATAACAAAGAATGAGACTTAAAAAATGGAGGCCTATCTCCCTTTTTTTTTTCGGTCTAATGGCCTATCTCCTTTGAATAATGAAGAGATGAGATGAGAAGAGAAAAATGAATAATTAAATAAATTTGAGGCGCTGGAGGATCAACTTGACAGGGTGTCATTTGTCTCAGAAAGAAACAAAAATCAATCCCGCAACCAGGAATTCGCTGGATTTTCGAGACTCAAAATGTTAACATGTACATCACTGCAGATACAATCCAAAATGCTGAATTTGTCGCTCACTGAGAGAGATACCCATCGATCTTCAGGACCTTAGTACAATAAAAATAAAAATAAAAATAAAAACTAACCTATCAATTTTAGGACGCGATGATTTGAATTTGTCTAGGGAACATGGAGAAAACCAAAAAAAGGCGACGAATCAAAATGAAGATGCTAGAATCTGACCTCGGGGTTTGGGGCTGTAGACGTTTTTTCATCCCGTGAAGTGGAGAGAACACAGAATTCATGACTAAATGACAACGATTCTCTTGCCATCTGATTTCTTGGTTTCTCGTATTTGGCTCCTTACGCATGAACGTCCGTTTTCATGTCATTCGGTCGCATGGGAGGACCTAGGACCACGCTAATGGGACGCCCACTAGAGTCTCTTCCTCATCAATTTACGTACTCTTTAAATTTTTAGCAATACTCATCCAGTTACCCTTCATTGTTCACTTTGCATGTTTTACATTGGTTTTCCACGGGGAAATAGCCAAAAAAAAAAAAAACCTTAAGTATGCGCATCATGACACATTTATCAAATCTTTTTTCGCCGACACAGAAAAATACCAAACTTATACCCATGTGACACATTTATTCCAAACTTGTACTATTGTGACATGTTTACCCCAAAATTTTTCTCGTGACATAAGAAGCCCTAAACTTGTATCCATGTGATACATTTACCCCAAATTTTGTGCCATACAAGTATTATTTTGAGGTTCTAGCATCACCAAAAAAAAAGGGCTTAGAATAAATGTGCTACCCGGGGACAAATTTAGGATTTTTGGTGTCACCAAATAAATGTGTCATGGTAGGTATAGTCTAAGGTTTTTCGTGATTTTTTCCTGTAATGTACTTTAAGAATAAAGAATAAATTCGCTGTATGTGAATTAGTTTCTAGGCACAGGTTTGATTCTTTATGCTAGCAAGTGCAAATCATCTAGTATTAGGCTACTTATCTTGATTTATGCACCTACAAATCATCTAGGATATGACATTGGTTAACCGTAGGAATCCACCTAAGGGATAAGAGTAGAAACAAGAACACCTTCTTGTTAACAAGCCAAAGGCTTAATTTAATTCATTAAACAAATTAAGTCTGCCTTCTCGTTCATCATAACATCCTTATGTTGGCGACCATGGACAACCCTCCGAGCTTGAGAAATGAGACTCAAAATTTGAATAAAAGGCAAAAGGCTTATGGGAAATAGAAAACATAATAAATTCCTAGGAACTAGACTTTGACTCTTTAGGGCATAAAAATCATACTTAATAAACACTTTAGAAATCTAGACGTCATTCAACTACTCTTGAAAATATAAGAAGTTATTAATAGCCTTTGATATCTTCAAGGAATGGTCAGGCATCAGTCACTTTTGCTTCGTGAAAACTCGTCTTTGAGTTTCCTTTGTCTTCATCTTCATGGTAAGGAGAAAGATCAGCAACATTGAACGTTGCAGAAACAACATGCTCACCAGGGAGTTCGATCTTATATGCATTGTTACCGATCCTCTGTAGCACTTTGAAAGGTCCATCAGGTCTAGGCTTTAACTTTCCAGGATGACCTCTAGGAAATTGTTCCTTCTGAAGATGAAGCCAAAACAAATCTCCTTCTTTGGAAGCCTTAGGTCGTCGTTGCTTCTTTGCTCTTTCTTGATACTTGGCATTGTGCTTTATAATCCTTTCTCGAACTTGTTTATGGAGCTTTTTCAAATAATTGGCATGTTCCTCAATATCTCCGCTAAAATGATGAATGATGGGAAGTGGAGCTAAGTCTAATGGACCAATAGGATTTTTCCCTTACACAAGTCCAAAAGGACTCTTTCATGTTGTTTGGCCTGAAGAATGATTGTAAGCAAATTCTACTTGAGCCGAAGTGAGGTTCCATTGTCACAAATTACTTCCAATTAAGCTACTTAGAAGATTTCCTAGACTTTGATTAACAACTTTAGTTTGGCCATCGGTTTGAGGATGATGAGAAGAACTAAATTGAAGAGCGGTTCTGAGTTTTCTCTAAAGTGTGCGCCAAAAATGACTCACAATTTTGGAATCCCGATTGGAGGTCATCATCTTTGGAATACGATAAAACTTCCCGATCTCTTAGAAACAAAGTTTTGCCACATAAGTAGCATCCAACGTCTTCTTACATGGCACCAAATGCACCGTTTTGGAAAATATATCAACGACTAACTTGATTGAGTCTTTATCCCTTTGCATTTGAGGTAAACCAATCACAAAGTCAAGACTCACATCCTCCAAAGGAGCTATTGGTACCAGTAATGGAGTGTACAAACTGGTATTTTAAGTATGACTTTTGGCAATGTGACAAGTTTGGCATCAGATCACATGCCGTATTCATCTTTCTCCATTCACGGCCAATAAAAATTTTCCTTGATAAGAGAGTACATCTTGTCTCTTCCGAAATGAATTGCTAGGCCTAATCCATGAGCTTCTTTGATTGATAATAGCTTCTCTTAGAGAACCTCTTGGTATGCATAGACAATTATTCTTAAAAAGAAATCCATCTTGTAACAAAAATTGCTGATTTGGATCTTTGGAACAATCTCTCCAAATCTTACCGAAATCTGGATCATTTTCATAAAGCTCCTTGATCATATCAAAGTCTAAGACCTACACTTGCATAATATGAAGCAAGGAATACCAACGGTTCAATACATCTACTATGCGGTTAAGAGCTCTAGCTTTATGTTTGGTGAGAAAAGTGAAAGCTTAAAGGAACTCAACCCACTTAGCATGCCGATTGTTGAGTTTATGTTAAGTATTCACATACTTCAACGCTTCATGGTCTGAATAAAGAACAAACTCCTTAAACAGTAAATAATGTTGCTAGTGATCCAAAGCTCGAACAATAGCATAAAATTACCTATCATAAGTAGAGTAATTCTTACGGGAATTATTTAGCATTTCACTAAAGAATGCAATCGGGTTGTCTTCTTGGCTAAGACCAGAAACCGATTCTGACATTAGAAGCATCAAAATTAACTTCAAAGACTTTATTAAAATCTGGAAATGCAAGAATAGGAGCCTCGGTTACCTTCCTTTAAGGAGTTCGAAGCTCTATTCTACCTCATTGGTCCATTTGAAATCCCCCTTGTGCCTTTAGGCATTTAGTGATAGGAGCAATGATGGTGTTGAAATGCTTCATGAATCGATGATAAAACAAGGCCAAGCCTTGAAAACTCCGAATATCATGTATCTGTGTCGGCATCGACCAACTTAAGATTGCCTCCACCTTGCTTGGATCCATCTTGATGCCTCCTTTAGAGACAACATAGCCTAAGAAAATAAGGCTATCGGTAAAGAAGTAACACTTCTTTTGGTTGGCATACAATTTTTGCTCCTGCAAAACTCTGAAAACTTGGCGAAGATGCTCCAAGTATTGCTTTAAAGTCGAACTATAGAAAAGAATGTCATCAAAATAAATAACAATAAAGCTACCAATAAATAGTTTAAAAATTTGATTCATGAGGTGCATAAATGTACTAGGAGCATTAGAGAGGCCGAAAGGCATGACCATCCATTCATAGAGGCCATCTCTAGTTTTAAAAGTGGTTTTCCATTCGTCGCCGGCTCTCATTTGGATTTGATGATACCTACACCGGAGATCAATTTTGGAGAAGATTATAGCAACATGGAGTTGATCGAGAAGATCATTGAGCCAAGGAATAGGAAAATGGTACTTGATGGTAATTTTATTTACTGCTCTACTGTCAATGCACATACGCCGAAAACTATCCTTTTTTAGTACAAGAAGGGCAAGGACAACGCAGGGACTCATGCTTTTCCTCACCATACCTTAATCATGAGCTCATCGACTTATCATTGTAGCTCTTTATCCTTTTTAGGACTCATGTGATAAGCTACTTTGTTAGGAATAATAGCTCTTGAAATGAAATTAATACAATGCTGGATATCTCCAATAGGTGGAAGACCAGGTGGAATGTATTTTGGAACAACATCCAAAAATTCTCGGAGAAGAGGCTCTGCCTAGGTAGGAACATCATAATATTCTTCATTCTCCTCTAACACCACAAGAGCAATTCCTTCATGGAACCTTCCAAAACTTTATTGATTTCAGATTTAGAAAGCAAGTTATTTCCCTCCCTAGTGGATGGTTTAGGAGTACTCTCCAGTTTAGAAGGACCCAAGATGATCTTGACTCCATCTTTCTTGAAAGCATAAATATTTGGTACCCATCATGCTTTGTTTTTCTATCAAATTGCCAAGGCCTCCCAAGAAGCAAATGGCAAGCATCCATGGGAATGCCTTCACACCACACTTCATCGGTATATTTTTTTCCAATGGAAAATTGGACGAGACATCGTTTATCGACTCATGCCTCATTTCCTTTGCGAAGCCATGAAAGCTTGTATGGTTGTGGGTGTTTTCCATCTTGAGTTGCAATTTGTCCGCCATTGTCATTGCCACGACATTTGCACAGCTTCCTCCATTGATGATAACATCACACACCTTTCTATGAGAGTTGCATTGAGTGTGAAAAATGTCGTTATGAAGCCACACGCCGTCTCCGTCAGGAATAGCATTCAAGATTCGACGAATGATTAGAGACTCTTCTTGGTCTCCATAGATAGCTTCACCTCCCTCCTCTGATTCTTCATTGGAATTATGGAAGTCTCATGATTGCCTTCTTCAATTTCTTCTTATACAAGAGAGACAATCTTACGATTTGGTCAATTGGAGGCGATATGTCCAAACCCTTGGCATTTGAAACATTTGACAGAATTGGAATGATTGGAACTCGATGCTCCACTATTCTTCAACATGGATTTTAAAGTGATAGCTTCCGCTTTAGGAAAAGAAGAGCTCTCTCCTTTAGAGTAGCTTTCCTTGTTCCGATATTATGAGCTAGCATGAACTTCTTTACGTTGCCGTTCAACCTTAAGAAGCC
>JAGVVM010018881.1:0-19461 GCA_019149425.1 Psidium friedrichsthalianum | reverse complement strand
TTATTATCAATCAAAGAAGTCATGGATTAGGCCTAGCAATTCATTTCGGAAGAGACAAGATGTACTCTCTTATCAAGGAAATTTTTATTGGCCGTGAATGGAGAAAGATGAATACGGCATGTGATCTGATGCCAAACTTGTCACATTGCCAAAAGTCATACTTAAAATACCAGTTTTGTACACTCCATTACTGGTACCAATAGCTCCTTTGGAGGATGTGAGTCTTGACTTTGTGATTGGTTTACCTCAAATGCAAAGGGATAAAGACTCAATCAAGTTAGTCGTTGATATATTTTCCAAAACGGTGCATTTGGTGCCATGTAAGAAGACGTTGGATGCTACTTATGTGGCAAAACTTTGTTTCTAAGAGATCGGGAAGTTTTATCGTATTCCAAAGATGATGACCTCCAATCGGGATTCCCAAATTGTGAGTCATTTTTGGCGCACACTTTAGAGAAAACTCAGACCGCTCTTCAATTTAGTTCTTCTCATCATCCTCAACCGATGGGCCAAACTAAAGTTGTTAATCAAAGTCTAGGAAATCTTCTAAGTAGCTTAATTGGAAGTAATTTGTGACAATGGAACCTCACTTCGGCTCAAGTAGAATTTGCTTACAATCATTCTTCAGGCCAAACAACATGAAAGAGTCCTTTTGGACTTGTGTAAGGGAAAAAATCCTATTGGTCCATTAGACTTAGCTCCACTTCCCATCATTCATCATTTTAGCGGAGATATTGAGGAACATGCCAATTATTTGAAAAAGCTCCATAAACAAGTTCGAGAAAGGATTATAAAGCACAATGCCAAGTATCAAGAAAGAGCAAAGAAGCAACGACGACCTAAGGCTTCAAAGAAGGAGATTTGTTTTGGCTTCATCTTCAGAAGAACAATTTCTAGAGGTCATCCTGGAAAGTTAAAGCCTAGACCTGATGGACCTTTCAAAGTGCTACAGAGGATCGGTAACAATGCATATAAGATCGAACTCCCTGGTGAGCATGTTGTTTGCTGCAACGTTCAATGTTGCTGATCTTTCTCCTTACCATGAAGATTGAAGACAAAGGAAACTCAAAGACGAGTTTTCACGAAGCAAAAGTGACTGATGCCTGACCATTCCTTGAAGATATCAAAGGCTATTAATAACTTCTTATATTTCAAGAGTAGTTGAATGACGTCTAGATTTCTAAAGTTTATTAAGTATGATTTTTATGCCCTAAAGAGTCAAAGTCTAGTTCCTAGGAATTTATTATGTTTTCTATTTCCCATAAGCCTTTTGCCTTTTATTCAAATTTTGAGTCTCATTTCTCAAGCTCGGAGGGTTGTCCATGGTCGCCAACATAAGGATGTTATGATGAACGGGAAGGCAGACTTAATTTGTTTAATGAATTAAATTAAGCCTTTGGCTTGTTAACAAGAAGGTGTTCTTGTTTTCTACTTTACCCTTAGGTGGATTCCTACGTTAACCAATGTTTAGGTGCATCCTCTTATTCGGGGATCCATATCACTGCTCTATC
The DNA here is from genome assembly GCA_019149425.1 of Psidium friedrichsthalianum. Classification (NCBI taxonomy): domain Eukaryota; kingdom Viridiplantae; phylum Streptophyta; class Magnoliopsida; order Myrtales; family Myrtaceae; genus Psidium; species Psidium friedrichsthalianum. Next base: position 17,950 of record JAGVVM010018881.1, on the reverse strand, counting down.
TCAACAGGATACGAATGACTTGTAGGTGCATAAATCAAGATAAGTAGCCTAATACTAGATGATTTGCACTTGCTAGCATAAAGAATCAAACCTGTGCCTAGAAACTAATTCACATACAGCGAATTTATTCTTTATTCTTAAAGTACATTACAGGAAAAAATCACGAAAAACCTTAGACTATACATACCATGACACATTTATTTGGTGACACCAAAAATCCTAAATTTGTCCCCGGGTAGCACATTTATTCTAAGCCCTTTTTTTTTGGTGATGCTAGAACCTCAAAATAATACTTGTATGGCACAAAATTTGGGGTAAATGTATCACATGGATACAAGTTTAGGGCTTCTTATGTCACAGAGAAAAATTTTGGGGTAAACATGTCACAATAGTACAAGTTTGGAATAAATGTGTCACATGGGTATAAGTTGGTATTTTTCTGTGTCGGCTGAAAAAAGATTTGATAAATGTGTCATGATGCGCATACTTAAGGTTTTTTTTTTTTTTTTTGGCTATTTCCCCGTGGAAAACCAATGTAAAACATGCAAAGTGAACAATGAAGGGTAACTGGATGAGTATTGCTAAAAATTTAAAGAGTACGTAAATTGATGAGGAAGAGACTCTAGTGGGCGTCCCATTAGCGTGGTCCTAGGTCCTCCCATGCGACCGTATGACATGAAAACGGACGTTCATGCGTAAGGAGCCAAATACGAGAAACCAAGAAATCAGATGGCAAGAGAATCGTTGTCATTTAGTCATGAATTCTGTGTTCTCTCCACTTCACGGGATGAAAAAAACGTCTACAGCCCCAAACCCCGAGGTCAGATTCTAGCATCTTCATTTTGATTCGTCGCCTTTTTTGGTTTTCTCCATGTTCCCTAGACAAATTCAAATCATCGCGTCCTAAAATTGATAGGTTAGTTTTTATTTTTATTTTTATTTTTATTGTACTAAGGTCCTGAAGATCGATGGGTATCTCTCTCAGTGAGCGACAAATTCAGCATTTGGATTGTATCTGCAGTGATGTACATGTTAACATTTTGAGTCTCGAAAATCCAGCGAATTCCTGGTTGCGGGATTGATTTTGTTTCTTTCTGAGACAAATGACACCCTGTCAAGTTGATCCTCCAGCGCCTCAAATTTATTTAATTATTCATTTTTCTCTTCTCATCTCATCTCTTCATTATTCAAAGGAGATAGGCCATTAGACCGAAAAAAAAAAAGGAGATAGGCTCCATTTTTTAAGTCTCATTCTTTGTTATTAATGCGACGAATAGATGTAGAAGTGAAAAATTCCCTTAAGTCCCCGGAATTTTCGCATTTTAGTTATATCTACACATTCAAATCAATTATCACATAGTTGTTGACATTAAAATTTTCTTCAAGAGATATCTCTTGCATTTCACAAAAAAATAATGATAATAATACTTGATTTATACTTTTTTTATCTTCTCATAAACTCATGATACTTGATACTCGAAGATAAATTTAGATGGACAAGGCTCTTGTCTTTCCTACCTGGTTTTGAAGTAGCCGCCTCCTTCTCTCTTCATAAAAGAAGACCTTAATTCCACGTAGGTCGCTCGTTAAATTCCGCACCCTAATCTGGTTATAAACCTCAATTTTTTGGGCTCATCTATTTTTCCTCTCAGTTAGAAGTTAGAAGTTGCACGAAAACTAACATGAACTCTTGAGAACATCAAATGACGACATGTCCAGGTAGATGGTACACGTGTGCGACAAAAAACCCACGACTCTCTCTCTCTCTCTGAATCGCCCAAGTGTGCTATAACCATGGAAAAGCTTGCGTAATAGAAAAGACGATCTGCAGATAAAGGCATTTTAAATCGTATGGAACAAATCATATTAAGACTGGAGATCGTACTAATAGGTATCAATCAGCGGCGCTATCCAATGTTGGGAGATAAAGAGAGAGGGAGAGAGAGTTAAAGAGCAAGAAGCCCAAATCGGTTCAATGCATTAAGTGCGCACCAACTAATATAATGCTAAAGTTTCAAGGCGACAAAAAGTTAGTGGACTTCGACCAACAAAAAAAAAAAGGTTGGTGTACTTAACATTGTCAAAGTGGCAACTAGGGTTACTGTTTTGATTCTTTCTTCAATGATCTTCTCATAGAAAATACATAAGACAAAGACATCAGCGAAAAGAAAGGCAAGAAAGGGACAACTTGCGTCCCCAATACGTTCATGCGTTCGTGAGATTCGGACAACAGGACAACATCCAACACGTATCATTCTTTTTACAATTAGCAAAATGACCATTGATAAGGAAGTTGAAAGGAGAAAAAAGAAATCACGAAAAGAATGACAGACATTCTTGGCCTTGACTGGGGACATTAGGAAAAGTTCGATGAATGGGGACTGAATTCCTAAGTTTAATGATTTCTTAATCCAGAGATGAGAAAGTGTGTTTGGAAAGGAAAAATTGACTATAACATACGAAAAAGAAATTGCTTTTCTTGATATCTAGAACTTAATACTTCCAAGTAGGAAAGAAGTGCATGAGGGACTTGGAATCTCATGATAGGATACTGAGAACCAGCATTCTCTGGCACATAATCGAAAGTTTGCTAGGTTAGACCCAAAAGATATTCAAAGTAGTACTAAATCAATGATGGGGAAAGAGAGATATGTGACTCAATGATACAATAATAATTTTCAAAAAGTTAGAGTAGTGTGGTAATGCAACTCAAACTGGATCCTCATTGTTGATTGTTTATTTACCCATCTGGCCTATTATTCAATTGTTACCGTATAATTTAGAAAAAGAAAAACTTCACCTACAGAGATTTAGGAGGGTGAATTGTGTAAGAACCCTGGTGACGCTTCAGGTTACGCAGGCTTTATGAAATAGGCGGGTGAAAAAAACCACTTTACTGATTTGGTCGGGTGGAGGAAAATACGAATTAGGAGTCCATTCCGGCAGTTTACTGCTGGCGGACCTTGGTTTGGCCAGCTGGGCTGTTCTGACTGACGGGGGAGGGTCCCAACCTTCTCATCCACACTTTCAGAAGCTTTTCTTTTTTCTTTTTTTTAAAACTCAGCTGAAGTTTCAAAAGAAAGCTTCTGAATCTTACACTCACGGTAGCTTGGCTGCGACACAAGTGCCCCTTTTAAAAGGTCTTGCTCTAAAACTTCAGCGTGAAGTTTAGAAGAGTAAGATGCAAGAGTTCTTCAATTCTATTAAAGGCGAAAACGGAGTGGCCATTTTGCGCAAGATGAAGAGAGGGAACAGAGAGAAACTAGAGAGACAAGCAGAGAGGGAGAGCCGAGGTAAAATCAAGAGAGAAAAGAGAGATTGAAGTCATTCGTCAATTTCCAAACATTTCCATATTCGTGATGAATTATTCTGTCAACATTTTCTCGTCATTGAACCAGGTAACGATTCACTTTATAATCGCTTTCTTCTAACCTTGCGTTTTTCATTTCGTTGTGTATAACGTTAATTTTTTTTTACATGATAGAGAAGCTAGATAAGAGGAGAGGAATTTGAAGCGTCGAAGTATTTTTTCCCACCGTTTATGACGTACGCACGCTTTTTGGTTAAGGTAATGCATTTATATCCATGTTATGGTTAATTTCAACATGTTTTGAGTTTTAGGGCTGTTGAAGTCCTATTTCGTTATTAATTTGTGATATTTTTGCAGGATGTTTTGATCCTAAAAATATCTTATTGTGCGCTACAAATCATCTCTATTTTGCATGTCGATACATGTCTCACGAAAAATTGTGGTTATTAAACCTTATTTTCATCATATTTTTAAAATTTTGTAAGGTTTATTAAATATGTTATGAGAATACTAAACTAATAACTAAAATGTACATGTCTTAGGAAAATTTTTGTGCTAAAATCATGGTTAAAATCTGGACCGTAAGATGTGAATTAGATCAAACTGTTGTTTTTTTAGTCGTTTAATTCAAGGAGGTTCGACTGGCCAGGTGGGCAAACCTGGATTATACGATTGTTTATAATAAATAAAAGTTCCTAGATATAGAAAAATTAGGAAAAAAATGAAAACAAAGCATCATAAATAAAAAAATTGCCCAAAATTCTATCGTTGAAAGTTCCGGTGCAAAACTCGAGTGGGTTTGGACCTGCTCTTGAATTTATGAGTTGGGTCGAATTGACTCGTTCACAAAAAATGTGTAGGAAAAAAGATTTAAAAAAAGAAAGGAAAAAGTAAATTTGAAAAAAAAAAATAGATAATGTATCAAAAATGGAAGTGACGCTGTTATTTGGGTCAAACCCCTAGGTGTCCTATTCGGTGATTGGTTGATTTGCGCAAGAAAAATAATTAAAAAATAATCAAAAAATAAAAATTTATCACAAAAAAATTAAAAATGATAATACCAAATCACAAAAAAAACTAGATGCTTGTGTGATGAGTTTGGTCCTTATATTTCTAAATGACAAGTATATTCTATCTCATAAACTATTTTGAAAGAATGCCTAAATTCGTAAATATTTTTTGTGACCTTATTTATTTCATTTGTTATATGGATAGTTATAATATCATGTTATTAATGTGTAGAGGAAAAAATTATAAAATTGTACATACAAAATAATTTGTAATTGTTCGTTTAACAACAGTTTACATCTTTTGTGACTGTTCAAGCACAAAAGATGAAACAACTTTTGCTTAAACGAACAAATTACAAAATTATTTGGTATGTAAAATTTTATAATTTTTTCTTACACATAATAAATGAATATTATAACTATCAAGTTATTTTAAAAAAAACAAAAAAAAAAAACAAAAAATGAAATAAATAAGGTCACAAAAAATATTTACAAATTTAGGCATTCTTTCAAAAATATTTATAGATAAGGAATATAATGTACCATTTAGAAATGAATGAAGGACCAAAATCATCAACAACAACATCTAGTTTTTTTGTGATTTGGATTATCATTTTTAATTTTTTGTGATAAATTTTTTTATTTTTTGATTATTTTTTAATTATTTTCTTGCCAAATCAACCAGATCAACCGAATAGGACACCTAGGGGTTTGACCCAAATAACAGCGTCACTTCCATTTTTGATATTATCTATTTTTTTCTTTTCAAATTTACTTTTTCCTTTTCTTTTTTTAAAAATCTTTTCCTACACATTTTTGGGACCGAGTCAATTCGACCCAACTCATAAAAATTCAAAGAGCAGGTCCAACCCACTCGAGTTTGAACCGGAACTTTCACGATAGAATTTTGGGCATTTTTTTTTTATGATGCTTTGTTTCATTTTTTCCTAATTTTTCTATTATCTAGGAACTTTTTATTATTATAAACAAATCGTATAATCCAGTTTTGCCCACCTGGCCAGCGACCTCCCTGAATTAAACGACTAAAAACAACAGTTTAGATCTAATTACCACATCTTACGGTCCAGATTTATACCATGATTTTGCACAAAAATTTTCCTAAGACATGTACATTTAGTTATTAGTTTAGTATTCTCATAATCATATTTAATAAACCTTACAAAAATTTAAAAATATGATGAAAATAAGGTTTAATACACAATTTTTCGTGAGACATGTATCGACATGCAAAATAGAGATATTTGTAGCGCAAAAATAAGATATTTTAGGATCAAAACATCCTGCAAAAATATCACAAATTAATAACGAAATAGGGACTCAACAGCACTAAAACAATCAAAACATGTTGAAATTAACCATAACATGGATATATGCATTACCTAACCCCAAAAAGCGTGCGTACGTCAAAACGGTGGAAAAAGATACTTCGACGCTTCAAATCTTCTTCCTCTTATCTAGCTTCTCTATCATGTAAAAAAAATTAACGTTATACACAACGAAATGAAAAACGCAAAGGTTAGAAGAAAACAGATTATAAAGTGAATCGTTACCTGGTTCAATGACGAGAAAATGTTGACAGAATAATCATCACGAATATGGAAATGTTTGAAATTGACGAATGACTTCCAAATCTCTCTTTTCTCTCTTGATTTTACCTCGGCTCTCTCTCTGCTTTCTCTCTATTTTCTCTCTGTTCCCTCTCTTCATCTTCGCAAAATGGCCACTCCGTTTTCGCCTTTAATAGAAGTGAAGAACTCTGCATCTTACTCTTCTAAAACTTCACGTGAAGTTTTAGAGAAAAAGCCTTTTAAAAGGGGGCCCTTGTGTCGGCAGCCAAGCTACCGAGTGTGAAGATTCAGAAGCTTTCTTTTGAAAAACTTCACGTGAAGTTTTAGAAGAAAGCTTCTGAAAAGTGGGATGAGAAGGTTTGGGACCCTCCCCCGTCATTCAGCAGCCCAGCTGCCAAAACAAGGTCGCCAGCAGTAAAAACTGCCGGATGGACTCCTAATTCGTATTTTCCTCCACCCGAAACCCAAATCAGTAAAATTGGTTTTTTTCACCCCTATTTAAAAAAACCTGCGTACCTGGAGCGTCACAGGGTTCTTACACAATTCACCTCCTAATCTCTGTAGGTGAAGTTTTTCTTTTTCTAAATTATAGGTAACAATTGAATAATAGGCGAGATGGGGTAAATAAACAATCAAACAATGTGAGGATCCAGTTGAGTTGCATTACCAATCTACTCTAACTTTTTTGAAAATATATATATGTATCATTAGTCACATAATCTCTCTTCCCCATCAATTGATTTAGTACTACTTTGAATATCTTTTTGTCTAACCTAGCAAACTTTAGATTATGTGCCAGAGAATGACTGTTCTCAGTATCCTATCATGAGAATTCCAAGTCCTCTCATGCACTTCTTTCCTACTTGAAGTAATTAAGTTCTAGATAATCAAGAAAAGCAATTTCTTTTTCGTATAGTTATAGTCAATTTTTCCTTTCCAAAACACACTTTCATCATCTCTGGAGTTAAGAACTCATTAAACTTAGGAGATTCAGTCCCATATTCATCGAACTTTTCCTAAATGTCCCCAGTCAAGGCCAAGAAATGTCTGTCATTCTTTTCGTGATTTCTTTTTCTCCTTTCAACTTCCCTTATCATGGTCATTTTTGCTAATTGTAAAAAGAATGATACGTGTTGGATGTTGTCCTGTTGTCCGAATCTCACGGAACGCATGACGTATTGGGGACGCAAGTTGTCCCTTTCTTGCCTTTCTTTTCGCTGATGTCTTTGTCTTGATGTATTTTCTATGAGAAGATCAATTGAAGAAAGAATCAAAACAGTAAACCCTAGTTGCCAACTTTGACAAATGTTAAGTACACCAACCTTTTTTTTTTGTTGGTCGAAGTCCACTAACTTTTGTCGCCTTGAAACTTTAGCATTATATTAGTTGGTGCGCACTTAATGCATTGAACCGATTTGGCTTCTTGCTCTTTAAACTCTCTCTCCCTCTCTCTTTATCTCCCAACATTGGATAGCGCCGCTGATTGATACCTATTAGTACGATCTCCAGTCTTAATATGATTGTTCCATACGATTTAAAATGCCTTTATCTGCAGATCGTCTTTTCTATTACGCAAGCTTTTCATGGTTATAGCACACTTGGGCGATTCAGAGAGAGAGAGAGAGTCGTGGGGTTTTTTGTCGCACACGTGTACCATCTACCTGGACATGTCGTCATTTGATGTTCTCAAGAGTTCATGTTAGTTTCGTGCAACTTCTAACTTCTAACATGAGAGGAAAAATAGATGAGCCCAAAAAATTGAGGTTATAACCAGATTAGGGTGCGGATTTAACGAGCGACCTACGTGGAATTAAGGTCTTCTTTTATGAAGAGAGAAGGAGGCGGCTACTTCAAAACCAGGTAGGAAAGACAAGAGCCTTGTCCATCTAAATTTATCTTCGAGTATCAAGTATCATGAGTTTATGAGAAGATAAAAAAAGTATAAATCAAGTATTATTATCATTATTTTTTGTGAAATGCAAGAGATATCTCTTGAAGAAAATTTTAATGTCAACAACTATGTGATAATTGATTTGAATGTGTAGATATAACTAAAATGCGAAAATTCCGGGGGACTTAAGGGAATTTTTCACTTCTACATCTATTCGTCGCATTAATAACAAAGAATGAGACTTAAAAAATGGAGGCCTATCTCCCTTTTTTTTTTCGGTCTAATGGCCTATCTCCTTTGAATAATGAAGAGATGAGATGAGAAGAGAAAAATGAATAATTAAATAAATTTGAGGCGCTGGAGGATCAACTTGACAGGGTGTCATTTGTCTCAGAAAGAAACAAAAATCAATCCCGCAACCAGGAATTCGCTGGATTTTCGAGACTCAAAATGTTAACATGTACATCACTGCAGATACAATCCAAAATGCTGAATTTGTCGCTCACTGAGAGAGATACCCATCGATCTTCAGGACCTTAGTACAATAAAAATAAAAATAAAAATAAAAACTAACCTATCAATTTTAGGACGCGATGATTTGAATTTGTCTAGGGAACATGGAGAAAACCAAAAAAAGGCGACGAATCAAAATGAAGATGCTAGAATCTGACCTCGGGGTTTGGGGCTGTAGACGTTTTTTCATCCCGTGAAGTGGAGAGAACACAGAATTCATGACTAAATGACAACGATTCTCTTGCCATCTGATTTCTTGGTTTCTCGTATTTGGCTCCTTACGCATGAACGTCCGTTTTCATGTCATTCGGTCGCATGGGAGGACCTAGGACCACGCTAATGGGACGCCCACTAGAGTCTCTTCCTCATCAATTTACGTACTCTTTAAATTTTTAGCAATACTCATCCAGTTACCCTTCATTGTTCACTTTGCATGTTTTACATTGGTTTTCCACGGGGAAATAGCCAAAAAAAAAAAAAACCTTAAGTATGCGCATCATGACACATTTATCAAATCTTTTTTCGCCGACACAGAAAAATACCAAACTTATACCCATGTGACACATTTATTCCAAACTTGTACTATTGTGACATGTTTACCCCAAAATTTTTCTCGTGACATAAGAAGCCCTAAACTTGTATCCATGTGATACATTTACCCCAAATTTTGTGCCATACAAGTATTATTTTGAGGTTCTAGCATCACCAAAAAAAAAGGGCTTAGAATAAATGTGCTACCCGGGGACAAATTTAGGATTTTTGGTGTCACCAAATAAATGTGTCATGGTAGGTATAGTCTAAGGTTTTTCGTGATTTTTTCCTGTAATGTACTTTAAGAATAAAGAATAAATTCGCTGTATGTGAATTAGTTTCTAGGCACAGGTTTGATTCTTTATGCTAGCAAGTGCAAATCATCTAGTATTAGGCTACTTATCTTGATTTATGCACCTACAAATCATCTAGGATATGACATTGGTTAACCGTAGGAATCCACCTAAGGGATAAGAGTAGAAACAAGAACACCTTCTTGTTAACAAGCCAAAGGCTTAATTTAATTCATTAAACAAATTAAGTCTGCCTTCTCGTTCATCATAACATCCTTATGTTGGCGACCATGGACAACCCTCCGAGCTTGAGAAATGAGACTCAAAATTTGAATAAAAGGCAAAAGGCTTATGGGAAATAGAAAACATAATAAATTCCTAGGAACTAGACTTTGACTCTTTAGGGCATAAAAATCATACTTAATAAACACTTTAGAAATCTAGACGTCATTCAACTACTCTTGAAAATATAAGAAGTTATTAATAGCCTTTGATATCTTCAAGGAATGGTCAGGCATCAGTCACTTTTGCTTCGTGAAAACTCGTCTTTGAGTTTCCTTTGTCTTCATCTTCATGGTAAGGAGAAAGATCAGCAACATTGAACGTTGCAGAAACAACATGCTCACCAGGGAGTTCGATCTTATATGCATTGTTACCGATCCTCTGTAGCACTTTGAAAGGTCCATCAGGTCTAGGCTTTAACTTTCCAGGATGACCTCTAGGAAATTGTTCCTTCTGAAGATGAAGCCAAAACAAATCTCCTTCTTTGGAAGCCTTAGGTCGTCGTTGCTTCTTTGCTCTTTCTTGATACTTGGCATTGTGCTTTATAATCCTTTCTCGAACTTGTTTATGGAGCTTTTTCAAATAATTGGCATGTTCCTCAATATCTCCGCTAAAATGATGAATGATGGGAAGTGGAGCTAAGTCTAATGGACCAATAGGATTTTTCCCTTACACAAGTCCAAAAGGACTCTTTCATGTTGTTTGGCCTGAAGAATGATTGTAAGCAAATTCTACTTGAGCCGAAGTGAGGTTCCATTGTCACAAATTACTTCCAATTAAGCTACTTAGAAGATTTCCTAGACTTTGATTAACAACTTTAGTTTGGCCATCGGTTTGAGGATGATGAGAAGAACTAAATTGAAGAGCGGTTCTGAGTTTTCTCTAAAGTGTGCGCCAAAAATGACTCACAATTTTGGAATCCCGATTGGAGGTCATCATCTTTGGAATACGATAAAACTTCCCGATCTCTTAGAAACAAAGTTTTGCCACATAAGTAGCATCCAACGTCTTCTTACATGGCACCAAATGCACCGTTTTGGAAAATATATCAACGACTAACTTGATTGAGTCTTTATCCCTTTGCATTTGAGGTAAACCAATCACAAAGTCAAGACTCACATCCTCCAAAGGAGCTATTGGTACCAGTAATGGAGTGTACAAACTGGTATTTTAAGTATGACTTTTGGCAATGTGACAAGTTTGGCATCAGATCACATGCCGTATTCATCTTTCTCCATTCACGGCCAATAAAAATTTTCCTTGATAAGAGAGTACATCTTGTCTCTTCCGAAATGAATTGCTAGGCCTAATCCATGAGCTTCTTTGATTGATAATAGCTTCTCTTAGAGAACCTCTTGGTATGCATAGACAATTATTCTTAAAAAGAAATCCATCTTGTAACAAAAATTGCTGATTTGGATCTTTGGAACAATCTCTCCAAATCTTACCGAAATCTGGATCATTTTCATAAAGCTCCTTGATCATATCAAAGTCTAAGACCTACACTTGCATAATATGAAGCAAGGAATACCAACGGTTCAATACATCTACTATGCGGTTAAGAGCTCTAGCTTTATGTTTGGTGAGAAAAGTGAAAGCTTAAAGGAACTCAACCCACTTAGCATGCCGATTGTTGAGTTTATGTTAAGTATTCACATACTTCAACGCTTCATGGTCTGAATAAAGAACAAACTCCTTAAACAGTAAATAATGTTGCTAGTGATCCAAAGCTCGAACAATAGCATAAAATTACCTATCATAAGTAGAGTAATTCTTACGGGAATTATTTAGCATTTCACTAAAGAATGCAATCGGGTTGTCTTCTTGGCTAAGACCAGAAACCGATTCTGACATTAGAAGCATCAAAATTAACTTCAAAGACTTTATTAAAATCTGGAAATGCAAGAATAGGAGCCTCGGTTACCTTCCTTTAAGGAGTTCGAAGCTCTATTCTACCTCATTGGTCCATTTGAAATCCCCCTTGTGCCTTTAGGCATTTAGTGATAGGAGCAATGATGGTGTTGAAATGCTTCATGAATCGATGATAAAACAAGGCCAAGCCTTGAAAACTCCGAATATCATGTATCTGTGTCGGCATCGACCAACTTAAGATTGCCTCCACCTTGCTTGGATCCATCTTGATGCCTCCTTTAGAGACAACATAGCCTAAGAAAATAAGGCTATCGGTAAAGAAGTAACACTTCTTTTGGTTGGCATACAATTTTTGCTCCTGCAAAACTCTGAAAACTTGGCGAAGATGCTCCAAGTATTGCTTTAAAGTCGAACTATAGAAAAGAATGTCATCAAAATAAATAACAATAAAGCTACCAATAAATAGTTTAAAAATTTGATTCATGAGGTGCATAAATGTACTAGGAGCATTAGAGAGGCCGAAAGGCATGACCATCCATTCATAGAGGCCATCTCTAGTTTTAAAAGTGGTTTTCCATTCGTCGCCGGCTCTCATTTGGATTTGATGATACCTACACCGGAGATCAATTTTGGAGAAGATTATAGCAACATGGAGTTGATCGAGAAGATCATTGAGCCAAGGAATAGGAAAATGGTACTTGATGGTAATTTTATTTACTGCTCTACTGTCAATGCACATACGCCGAAAACTATCCTTTTTTAGTACAAGAAGGGCAAGGACAACGCAGGGACTCATGCTTTTCCTCACCATACCTTAATCATGAGCTCATCGACTTATCATTGTAGCTCTTTATCCTTTTTAGGACTCATGTGATAAGCTACTTTGTTAGGAATAATAGCTCTTGAAATGAAATTAATACAATGCTGGATATCTCCAATAGGTGGAAGACCAGGTGGAATGTATTTTGGAACAACATCCAAAAATTCTCGGAGAAGAGGCTCTGCCTAGGTAGGAACATCATAATATTCTTCATTCTCCTCTAACACCACAAGAGCAATTCCTTCATGGAACCTTCCAAAACTTTATTGATTTCAGATTTAGAAAGCAAGTTATTTCCCTCCCTAGTGGATGGTTTAGGAGTACTCTCCAGTTTAGAAGGACCCAAGATGATCTTGACTCCATCTTTCTTGAAAGCATAAATATTTGGTACCCATCATGCTTTGTTTTTCTATCAAATTGCCAAGGCCTCCCAAGAAGCAAATGGCAAGCATCCATGGGAATGCCTTCACACCACACTTCATCGGTATATTTTTTTCCAATGGAAAATTGGACGAGACATCGTTTATCGACTCATGCCTCATTTCCTTTGCGAAGCCATGAAAGCTTGTATGGTTGTGGGTGTTTTCCATCTTGAGTTGCAATTTGTCCGCCATTGTCATTGCCACGACATTTGCACAGCTTCCTCCATTGATGATAACATCACACACCTTTCTATGAGAGTTGCATTGAGTGTGAAAAATGTCGTTATGAAGCCACACGCCGTCTCCGTCAGGAATAGCATTCAAGATTCGACGAATGATTAGAGACTCTTCTTGGTCTCCATAGATAGCTTCACCTCCCTCCTCTGATTCTTCATTGGAATTATGGAAGTCTCATGATTGCCTTCTTCAATTTCTTCTTATACAAGAGAGACAATCTTACGATTTGGTCAATTGGAGGCGATATGTCCAAACCCTTGGCATTTGAAACATTTGACAGAATTGGAATGATTGGAACTCGATGCTCCACTATTCTTCAACATGGATTTTAAAGTGATAGCTTCCGCTTTAGGAAAAGAAGAGCTCTCTCCTTTAGAGTAGCTTTCCTTGTTCCGATATTATGAGCTAGCATGAACTTCTTTACGTTGCCGTTCAACCTTAAGAGCAAGTTGACAAACATCATTATAAGTCCAATAAGGCTGAAGTTGGACAACATTACTAATTTCTAATCGAAGTCCGCCAAGGTACTGAGCAACAGTTTGCAACTCAGACTCAAAATGTCACAGAGCATCATAAGGTGATCAAATTCTGTGGTATATGTCTCAACGACAGCTCTTTTGCTTCAAATTGTGGAATTGGAGGAAAGTATCCTGCTGATAGTTCATCAATAGAACTTCTTCTTCAATTCTTTTCGCATCTTCTCCCACGAAACAATACAACTTTTTTCTGCCACGAGACCTTTGCTTCGTCAAATGTTCCCACCAAATAGACATATGCTTTTTAAGCTTAATAGCAACGAGCTTCACCATTCGATCACTCGATATGTTTTTGTAGTCAAAAACACTTTCGATTGTGTGTAGCTAATCCATGAATTCTTCGAGTTGAAGTTTCCCTTCGAATTCAGGAATATCAAGCTTCACATATGAATCTCATTGAACTCCATGAGGTTTTCAATGCTAACATTGACAAAGTCCCTCCTCACTCGAAGCATCACTTTAAGCACCAGCAAAGGGGTTGACATCTTCTTTGTCAGAGCAAATACCATTTGGATCGTGACATAGGTTATCACATCCTAGAGGTTCGTAGTGTCGCAGCTACTCCTACAGTTGTTGCACTTGTCTCCTTAAATCATCCACCTCCACATCTCGTAGGTCTCTTTGTCGAGCTATAGGAGACTCGGCGTTTGGTCCACGTTGATGACGACTAGTCATTGAAGCTGGGAGAAAGCGTAGAAAAGTAGGAGGTAACACAATTGAGGAGTTAAGGGATAGTACACTCGCCACCCTGTATGAATCCACCTAAGGAATAAGAGTAAAAACAAGAACTCCTTGTTAACAAGCCAAAGGCTTAATTTAATTCATTAAACAAAATAAGATTACTTTTTCATTCATCGTAGCATCCTTATGTAGGCGAGCACGGACAACCCTTCGAGCTTGAGAAACGAGACTCAAAATTCGAATAAATACAAACTCATGAAAAATAGAAAATATAATAAATTCCGAGGATCTAGACTTTGACTCTTTAGGGAAAACAAAAAATAATTAATAAAGACTTTGGAAATCTATATGTCATTCAACTATTCTTTAAAATACAAGAAGTTATTAATAGCCTTACACATCTTCAAGGAATACTCTGGCATTAGACAGAGTGCGTTGGCATATACTCTTGTGTTAAGAAGCACGAAATATCATTCCATGGCAATTGCTATCTCAATGTGTTCGTCATTTTCCCATATGCATGTGGTAACTTTAGGAGTCATAACTTCCGTTATTGATATAGTAACTTTTCAATTAAATTTAGGGTGTATTTGTTTCAAGGAAAATGTTTTTTGGGAATTCGTTTTCTGGAAAGTGATTTCCTAGAATTCATTTTCCCGGAAAACAATTTGTTTTCCTTTGTTTGGTAATATGTTACCGAAAATATTTTCCGGTGTTTGGTTTTCATTTAGAAAACGGCTTCAATCTCACATAAAAAAAACGATTTTATTAACACCAAGGGGTTTATATTATTTTTTATATTATATCATTTCTTTATTAACTATTAATTATTTATTTTCTTTTTCTTTTTTTTTTTTCTTTTTCTTCTTCCTCCACTAGTCGCCGAGCCTCGTTGATGACCAGCGCAGCCACAATAGTGGCACTCTCACTTCCAAATTAATTTATTGAGTCAACGTTACATAATAAACGGATTTTCTTGATGAGTCTAGCAAATCTAGTATTTGAACTCGCAAAATGAAAAGGAAACCTGAATCTCTAGATGTGTTCTCCTGAAATGGAAAATGGACATGATTCCAAAAAGCAAACAGACAAAAAACATTTCATAGTTGAGTTAGTACCAATGTCTATCTTTCCATGAAACATTAGGATAAATTGTACCACAAAAAGTTGCTTGGATAGCTACTACAACAACTAGTCAAAGAACAAGTCCATTGTTCAGATAGTATCATATAGAATGAAGAGCACACATCCAAAGTTTGATACTTGTCAATTTCCATTTCCTCTTTTGTCTACGAAATCTTCAAGCCATAACTTCTTTTGCTTGGCACTCTTGATAATGAATGCTTTTGCAACTCTCTCAAATTCCACCAGATAATCAAAGGCATATACAAGAGTGGCTTCATCGAAACCTTCAACCTCCATCACTTCTTTGTAGAGCTCAGGGACATCCAACTGATTTTTACTCATCTTTTTTAATGCAGAAGCAATCTCTCCAATTTGCTCTGAGAGCATTGCGAACTTATCATCCTTATTAGTGGCATGACTTCGCTTTCTATTAACTCTTGATGGATCTTCGGTTCCTTTTGTTGTATTGTCACTACTATCATCCAAACCAATTGAGTAGTCCACATCCATAGTAGGAGGCAAGTCGATGTCACCAAATTGTTTTGCAAAGCTTCCTATGGCCATGTCTTTTCCAGCCACCAGAGCAAGTTCATCATATATGTCGATTTTCTTGTTCAAGTACTTCTCATGGGTAGGATGTGCCTGCAAAAAAAATCATAAAAACACAAGTATATTAATAGGTAGATTAAGCCAGCTATGATTACAGCAAGACATACAATCTGTTCATCATCTACCAATGTCTGGTTTTGTATATGTAAATAGCATATGATGCATAAGCAAACAAAAAAACTATAGCAGCCTCCAATTCTTGCATATCTCAGCATGCTGCAAAAGAAACCTCATGGATCAATGAATTTCTAGCAGCCTGAATATGACAAACAGACATGTAAAGATAGAATAACAACCAACGCCATAGGTACATGCATCTTTTTCCATGAGTAACAATGGTAAAAGTTACATTGAAATCTGAAAAGCATATTACCATTATTTCTTCATCATAAACTTCCTTCCGAAGAACCGTGATCATCTTCAAGTTATGGTCCCACTGAAATCCCCTCTTAACCCGCAATTTTTGGATGGTAGCCCAATTGTTTTTAATAGTTCTAAGATGATTGTCCACATGGTCAGGCTCACATTTAGCCCCAAATCTATCATTTATAGCTTGAGCAACTCGAGCGAAGGAAGATGGTTTAAAGGTGGCTGAAGGTTTGTTCCCTTTGAAGCCTCATCAGCTAGTATCTCTAAAAACATACGCTCCAATGGACCTGACCATCTAAAATGCTTGGCCTTCCCTTCTCTAGTCTTGCCCATTGCTACATTATTGGATATATCCAACACAAGAAATTGAGACAAACAAAGAATAACACAAAAATAGATGTCATTTTACTAATGAGAGAAGGGAAAAATCATGATGATTTAGAGTAGTAAATCAAGTTCACATTACAAAAACTCCTTCAATCACAAAGTAGTAATCTATACTTCATATCACATTAAAAAACAAACAACTTTTGGAAAAGTACTAAACATTCATTCTATGCCTACTATAGTCATCCCACATTACACGTGCAATATCATCTCTTTTTGCTGCCCACTCTCTATTTTCCTCCCTCTCCTCTCTTTGTGTTTGTTGATGTCTTCTTTCTTGACTTTGAGATTCAACCTCTACATTCTGTTCTTGCATAAAAGGATCATTTGGGTCAACTCTCATAATGAAGTTATGCAGAACATAACATGCTAAGACCACATGAACTTGAGTATCAAAAGACCAATAGGGTTTAGCATCCAATACACGAAAACGCCTTTTAAGAACCCCGAATGCCCTTTCTACTGCAGACCGTAAAGATGAATGACGATGGTTGAACAACTCTTTCTCATTCTCAGGTGAGCGGTCACTAAACTCCTTCTTGTGATATCGAACTCCACGGTATGGCGAAATAATCCCCGGTTGGATGCCATATCCGGCATCAGCAAGGTAGTATTTACCTACCAATTTTATGTAAAGTTTTATCAAAATGTTTCAAAGAAAGTAAGGTAAAGATTTTATATAAAACATGGAATAGTCTATACCTTTAGGAATTTTCATTCCTCTAGGCCTTGAAAGTGCATTTGTTAGAATACGAGAGTCATGTGCTATACCTTCCCAACCGCCAACACATAAACGAATTTTAAATCAAAAGTAACAGCTGCAAGAACATTTTGTGTCGGTTTGTCTTTTCGACTACGAAATTTTCCTTGAATTTCTAGGGGAACCGATGCACGGACATGAGTACCATCAAGAGCTCCAACACAATCGTAATGTACTTAAGTAAATTAGTAAATGTAACAACATACTTTCAAGATGAAGTTCATGATATTTGTCATATTACATACCTTAAAGTAGGGATAAAATCTTCTATTCTTGGATATTGTCGGGGGTGTAGTGCCATCCGGTGGTCTTATAACATGCTTGTATAGTTTTAGAATTGCTTGTAAGACAATTCTAAAGTATCGATGAATGGTCTCAATAGACCTATTCAGCCTTGACCCTATTACTCTCAACCTCACATTATGCCCTAAAATATGGCAAAAGACTAGCAATTGCTCTTTGATTGACACATTTGCTATTTTGCGTAACAAATTATTTGACATAGGAACTCTACTTAATTCAAAGAAACTTGTGGTCTCATACGTATTTGATTGACACAATTAGTATCTCCAGAATGAAAAATGCGATTCATGAATAACTCTCTCTCAAAATCTCTTTCGCCCCATGGAACTCTAGGTATCTGACTATGTGAAGATTCATCCTCCATAACTAACATACCAATGCCATTACTGACATTGCTGCACCCATTATTT